>JANHGN010020759.1:43371-134908 GCA_024605025.1 Megaceryle maxima | reverse complement strand
CTTTATGCTGACTGAGGCTTAGCCAGACCTAGCATGGGGTTGTCCAATCCCTCAAAAGCCACCATATGTCCTCTACACTAATCCTTGAAGTCACAGATCCATGGTATAGTAAAAAATTCTCAAACAAACCAAGAAACAATTAAAATAGTCCAAAATATTGCTTAAACAAGAAATAGCTTATTCCAATAGGTAAACAGAAAGGGAACAAACTACAGTTTATTACATTAGGCTTCTGCATTAATAGTGTTTCATATTGATTGCTCTAGATGAGTATTTACACACAGTCCAAATGTACCAACTGACTCAAGACAAATTAGTTTAGGAGCCCAGTTCTGACAAGTTCACTGCCTAAAATTTAAACATGAGACAAACAAGGAAAGAGAAACATGAATAAAGAGGGTGCATATCCCAGTTTCATTGACACGACCATACAGAAAGTGTCTTCATGCAGGCTTGGAACAAAGGGGTCTCTCTTGCAATGAGGCTATTGGAAGAGCAAGTGGTGGCACATCCATGGTCCAGCCAGGGTGTCACCCTTCCTGAGCAAACACAATTCATCCCCTGTGCTTCTGGTACATGAGTGGACAAGTGAAGGAGTAATACATATATTTATATTTTGTTATATATATATTTAGATGAATGTATGTGTGTGCATGTCTGTGTGTATGTACATATGTGTATATACACATATACAAATATGCAGTACAACTATATGATTTAACTGAGCTAGATACTGCAGCTGCTTTGTTTGGAAAACTGTCACTACAGATTCATCACCACTGACATGTTTAGAGTGAAATATTATCTGCACAGTGAAAATGTTGAATATTGCCTTTTTAAAGCGAATTTGCCCTTTGCCATGTTAAGTGGCATGCAACACTGTAAAATGGAACATTAAAAAAAATTTTCATTAAAAAAAAATCAAAACCCATAAAACCTACTGGATGAGAACTGTTTAGTCACCTGATTTTTAACACCACTCTTGCAAATGAAGTCAAAAATCCACACGACACCAAACACATGCCTTTGCCATCTTAATGTTTTCTGTCTTGTCTGTATGCTTCCTACACATATTCTATGAATGTTTTCTTTTTTGCTCTTACAAGTTTTAAGCTCGGCTAACTACTGCCTTGCTATCAAGTGACATCATTTCATGCTACAACCGATATATATATCTTTTCATCTGTGAGTGAGGTCCAAATCTCATAAAAAGGAACTGAAGCTGGATGATGCTGATTGCATTCAAACTGCCTACAGTCACTGCCTAAGATGAAGCTCCTCTCTCTGTTGAATTTTTTGGTCTGGCAGCTCTGGATGGGAGCTCACCTTGGATGCCACAACAAGCATGTGGGGTTGAACAACTGGAGCTGACAGTCTCAGTGCAGCTTAACTATGCTTCTTTATCTTTGAAAGGTTCCTTAGCTGAGATTGTCCTGGTTCACTCCTCCTGGCTTCCCAACCTTTCCCTAGACACAAAAAACACCAGTAAAAATCAGATTTCAGAAAACCTCTTATTGTTCAAAGTCAGGTGCACCCACTCCTTTTATTTGTGATATTTCTTACTTCTGAGTAAGCCAATTTATCCCTGATGTTGTTCATCAGATGGGCAGGCAGAAGAGGACTTTTCTGGATGGATAAGCTGCTTTTTCACTATAACAACCCCTCCAGAGAGGTGTGGTAGATTCTGGCCCCTCAGGACACCTAAGCCCACTGAGAACTTGCAGGCAGTGTCTGGTTGACAGTGCTCATCATGAACCACCACGGCTAGAACTGTTAGTGCACTCCCCATTCAAATTTCATTTTCACATAAAATACCTGGGCATAGGTCTGAGATCATACTGAAAAGGCAGCTTAAATGTAATCACCCTTTTCTGAAGGCAAAATATGTCCAATTTTCATCCCAGTTCTCAGTGTGAGAGAACACTGCTAAGCCCATCAAATCTGCCAGGATGCACTAAGCTTTGCAGTGCACTGGCCTTCATTTCCTCCGAGCCTTAATATATCCCCCCAGCAACAGTCAGAAAATGTGGAAAAACTATTTCAAGAGACATCATCAACTTAGTGACAGCCTTAGTAAGTGCAGTACCAGTTGGGTTTGGGACATTTTACATATCTCTATATGATTTGAGCTGAAAATGTACAACTGTGCCTTAGATATCAGCTTGCTGTGATAACACAAGGCATAGGTGATAACGTATATCTGTGTGGAAGGTAGGAGTAAGTACTGCTTATGGAAAAAAAACAGTTTTCTAGGATTCCTTTATACATATATATATATTTGTGCTGTTCAGGAAGATAATGAAGTTGCTAATTATCTCAATAATATATGTATCACTGAAACATTGTCATCTGTGATGTTCTCTTATTTTATAGACTAGCTTGTTCCTCCTCCTGTTCTTTGCTGTTCCTGCTCTTCCAGTGGGAAACAAGGGTGGGTTCCTATACCCTCACAGGTCAGGCAGGCTGACAGAAGGATAGGAAACATAGGGAAAGAAGTTGCAGAGGAATTCAATAAGCAAAACAGGATATATGGTACAGCAGAAAGTTTTTAAAATTCCCACATTACTCTGTTTTTATCCATCAATTATGTCACAGGTTTCCTGAAGTTCATGTCTACCCACAGCTCATTACTATCTCTGTAAGAGACTCTTATACACCAGGTAGCAAAGCAGTGTGAAAAGTCACATCCCAAGGTTATTCTGTTCATCAGAAATGCTTCTCATCATCTGTCTGTGTTTCACTGAGCACTGCAGAATAGGGGCAGTGAGAATAAAGTGTAACAGAGCTGTACAGCAGCTCTCACCCTGTGAAGTCCCTAGAGAATAAATGCAGCAGGACAGTGCAGAAGTGGTGTGGAGCTTTTCTCTTTCAATCAGCAAAGCCTTTAGCTGAAATGTTTTGAAGTCAAATGGCATTTGTTTCAGTGAGTTTTGAATCCAATTGCAATCTCCTCCTTGGGCTCCTGCAGATGACTGCAGATAGCACATTTCCCTGTGAGTCTGCTGCCTTAAGGATTAGAAACATTTCTTGTCCTACATTTCGGGAACTCCATATGCTGCTAACAATAAGAATTAGCTCTGGAGAATGAATGTGTGTGTTTTGTCTGAAGGCTAAAGTAATTTAATTAGCATTGGGGAATCCTGCAGTAATCCAGGACGAAAGGGGGTGAAAAAAACCACCCAGGAAACAAACATGTGGTAAACAATGAAACCAGAAAAAGGCTGCCTTTTGCCAGTGTAAGTCATCCCAAGAGGTGGTCTAAATATGCAAGCAGAAAAACTCCCTTGGCCAATGTAAGCTGTATCTCCACAGGGCAGGCTTTGCTCCTTTTGCTGGCAAAGCTTTTATAGTGTAAACCAGGGCTGCTAATACTGCCTTGTAAGCACAGATGATGAAAAATAAACATAATAATCATTACTTTCATCTGTCCGCAGTGGTCATTTCCACCCCTCAGCTGCATGCTGGTGAGCAGCATACACACAGGTTGGGATTCAGATCGCAATCAGATGCAGTGGCCATGGGGAGAGCATGGTAAATGATCAGGAAAATCCCAAAATGAGAATAAAATGATAAAGCAGTGGTCATTTCTCAAAATGCTAAACAATCAGGTTTTGTTTAACAAAACTAGTGCTGCTGTAAATGTATCAATATAGATAAAGCAATGCAGTTCCATGGCCAAATACAGTTACTACTCCTTCAAAACATTGCAAATGTCAGCTAAGGGGAAAAATTTCTTTGACTGACCTGGATAAATTGATATTAAAACTCTGTTTGATCAACCATAAAGCTGTTACATTCACTTTAGCAAGCTGCTTGTTTGGGAAGTCTAATCCTCTGTTGCTTTTCCCTTGTGTAGCCATATACCCAGCTATACCTGGTTAAGGATGTCAAGGGCTGTTCTTATTCCAACACAACTGGCCTGCAGAGGTGACCACACACATCTAAAGCATTAAAAGCCAGGTCCAATTTTGTATAGCAGAATCCTTACATCTCTGTGTAACCTGGACTACCTTAGAAAGCTTAAAAAGGAAAAAACCATACTGCTCTTTTGAGAAAATTACCGTTTACCTTACACAAGATGGACCTTTTCTATAGCCCAAATCCTCTAACTTTTGGGAATAATCTTGCTTAGACTGTGCAAAAAGAGGCACCTGAATATAAGAAGGATAAATTTCAGGTTTGAGCCCACATATGCCAGTGATTTCACATGATGTCATTGCAAGGTGATGTTGTGAAAGTCGTGGCATTACCAGAGTCTAGATATATCAATATTTGAAGACATTGTTCATCCAGCCCTGGGTTGGTTATGAGTCAGGAAAGCACATTCTGCTTAACAGAGGGATGACCAAATGTCAATGCACATAAGCAAATATTTAGCAGCCTGCCTCCCTCTGAGAAAAAATATCATCTATAGCTAAGACAAGTAGTTTCTGTTGAGCATGCAAAGAAGATGAAACGAACTAAAAAGTGTTCCCACTCACTCTGAACTCAGCTAGGCTGTTGGGTGAGTTGAGCCAGGACAGAAACCAGAGTGACACTAAGGAAGAGGAGAACATCATGAGAGCACAGAAACAAAGATGCATGCTCCTCATATAGCAGCTGAGGAAAAGAAGGTGGCGGCATCATGCACATTTCTTTGTTAGCATAACAAGAAAAGAGAGGTGAGCCGTGTCTGCATCAGGTGATAATATTCAGTTGCAACCAATATATTTACCATATTTCAATTTCCATGCAGGAAATGATTAATTGTGATGATGCCTAACAATTATATAGCATTTTGCCTCTTCAGAGACTTACACACACAATAAGCAGGTGTGAGCAACTTGCCATTGTAGTGGGTGTCTGTAGCTAGAGCCATTCTTTACTGTTAGACTTGAAATGGGTTGCCTGCAAACATTAAACAGTGCAGTACTTATCACATGTCCCTTTTTAAATTGGAATTGGTTGATGACCTGTAAGAACCATCTGTATGTTTGAGGTTCAGAGTGTGAAAGTCAGGGGTCGTGGAAAATGAGTTGGTGGTCTCTGATGTCCTCCATATTTTGTGTAGCCAAAGGGGTTCCCATGGCTGCTCTATAGAAGCCAGCTCTGTATCTTGTACCTTTGGGCTCTGCCTCACTCTACCCAAAGCATCCCTGGAAAGCTGCAAAGTGCACATGCCAGGCTGCTTGGACATCCTCTTTGGAGAAACCAAGGACAGCACAACCTATCACAACCTAAAATAGCAGACACCACCGTCTCAGCTTTTGCTCTGTCCCTCCTTCTGCCTCTACCTGAGTGTCCCTGCAAGGGAATAGCTATCCTTACCACAGCACCTCATGCCCAGGAGTATAGTGAAGATGGAGCAGAGGGTCCCTATTGGGGTGTTCAGGTGGAGCAACCAAAAAAGTCTATAGGAGCACTGTAACAGCCTTGTGCCACAACCTTGCCAAAGGAGAGCACTTCTGGGAGCATCAACCAACATCTGAAAAGAATCTCAAAGGGATGATATTAGACTACTTACATTATATAAAATATACAGAACATGCAAAAACTGATGTTTGAAAAAATGAGTTTCAAATGCAGATGCAATTTTTGCCCTGCCTTTGCCTGCCTGCACCTCTGCTCACTGGATTGCATCATGGAAGAGATGGTTTCTGAGGTACCACTACAAATTTCATGCTCATGGTAGCAAAATTTTTCTCCGGAGACTGAAAGATCAATCCACAAAAGCACAGAAAATGCTCACTCTGCCTCTAAAACCATTCATGGCACAAAAGAATTAAACCTAGAATGAAAGAATGATCAAGCAGATCCCTACCCCTACTAAATATAAAATATAGGAAATAGTGGTTTAACATGAGGCATATATGTCAAAGCTAAGGGTAGGCATTTTAGATGTCTCGGCTTACTACGCATTAGATGCAGACTGTGGCCTTGGAGAATTATGGGCAACATAAGCAGAAAATAAATACGAAAGGTATTTTACTCCAATATAATTAAAAGCCCTATTACTGTGTAATCTCCCTTCCAAGGAAATAGACAGTATCTCTGGAGGCTACAAAGGGTGTCAAAACAGTCTACTGTAATGAGGCAGCTCAGGGATTTGAACACCCCCCCTGCCCCAGTGTTTCTTCCCTTCACTGAATGCCATTTCTGCGTGGCTTCGCTTGCTTGAATGCATGCTATCAGGAAAAGACTCCACGAGAAAACTGCTACTCTATATACATTGGCGTTTATAACAGTACTATGCCCGTGGTGTACACCTGCATTTACCATTAGTCGCTCTCTTAATAATAAATTATTGGAGGCATATTTCCTTTAATGTTTACCTAAAGAGGGAACAGCTAAGAAAAGCTGCATACACTGAATTCAAGAAGGGGATATTTCTTTCCTACTATAAACAGAACTGATTAAAAAAACAGAACACAAACTGAGCTCCTTGCCCTTCAGTTTTGTATGAGGTTACATTTCTTTGCAAGACTCTAATTTCTTCATTTTTTTACTGCATTCCAACCCAGGGAGATATAAACCAAAGCAAACAAAGTACCCCCCAAAGGAGCCTCTCCCCCTTAAGCAGGACTTCTATTTTTAATTCTCTACAGCTTTTAAAACATTTGAATGGGAAGCCTCCATCAGTCTTTGGTAGAAAAGAATTCCTGCTGGTCTCTCAGGACATCAACTCCAGATAATCTCAACTGGCAGCTCGATATAAGACTGATATCTCTTCTCAGAGGGGTTCCTTGCAGTTGCATTTCAGCACATACTGCCTTTGCGAAGAAACATTTTAAAGTCATATTTTCCTCCTTCAGAGATGAATTAGTAAAAAGAAAAGAAGAAAAAGAAACAAAGGAAAAGAAAAATATGTTGACCTTCTTGCTTGCTGGCAGTATTTCACACTTTGTTGCTGCCTTTCTCCAAAGCTGGCTTTCAACAGAACACTGCAATGACTTTGCTCTGGCCAACAGCAGGAATTCAAACAGGTCTGCCACTCTCTCCCCATCACATCTCCAGGAACTGTTGCTTGCTGTGTTCCCAAAAGCCTGGACCCTTCTCAGTCTGGACATGGGAAGCCTAAGAGCTCTTGTACCCATCACAAACATGAGGCAGAAGAAAATTGCAAGAAATTGAAAAAAAGATTCTGTATTTCCATCAGAAGAGTAACAGAGTGGGAAAAAAATTTAAAACCAATGTGCATTGTGTCTGAAGTATTTATAGGAAGGCTCCTTTAAAAAGCTTATACTCCAGCAATTTATCTGTCCTTCTAAGAATTTCAAGAGAGGAACTACCTCCCCATGCTCCCCAAGGAAGGAACCAGTTGCTTATCGAGAGTGAAAATGTGACTGAAATGTGATAGTGAAAAACAAAGAAATCCCTAATAAATTAGAATTTTTTTCTTGAACCTTTGGAGTGCAGTCTGCTCGGAGTCTGGTTTAATCTGTTGCCATAAATAAATCTATTGAGAGAATTTTCCATAAGCTTCATCAGACAGTGAAATTCTGCAAGTCACATCACTGCATGCTGTGTGATGCCGTTGGCAGATTCAACCTGCTTAATATTTATGCTGCAATCACTAGTGACTTCTTGAAACCTTATAGGCAATATCTCCACAAAAAAAAAAAAAAAAAAAAGCCCTGGAGATCTTGCAGATGAGCTATCATCATAAATTCACCCCAAAGTGGAAACTTGAATAACAGATGTGTGTTTATAAACACAGAAAATAAAGTAAATTGCTAGATACACTTTCCAAATGCTTAGAGCTTCAAGGCACACAAAAGTCCATATTCACACTTGCCTGCATCATGAGAGCTTTCCTGCTTACCTGGGAATTTGGATTGCAATTGCTATTATCAAGGGGCAAATTCTTGACTGTTGAGAATAAATCATAATATGGCTTTGCTCTATGGAACGATGTCCAAGTGATTAACACCACCTTTTACCTCCCTGTAGCAACAGTTGTTTCCTATTCCCAGACAAAGAGAGCATGGAGGCATGTGGGAAGATTGTGTAGGATGTGGCAGCTGTTGACAAAAACTTAACCTTTTAGAGGCCACCTATCTACCTTGAAATATGCTCAGTGACAAAAGGCAGATAAGGGGTTAAGAGATCTCTCCCACCTTATCTCTTGCACACTCTTATCTGCCTAACAGTCCATAATAAATCAAAGAAACTCTTCTTCCATCTAGCTCACTCTAAATTCCTCACTTCCACATGATTTGGGAACATTTTCCTGACCTTTCATGACTTCTCCAACATTGTGCAGAGTGAGACATTGGAAGAAAAGCACCAGAGAAATTTGGCAAGTATAAAATATTCCTGCAACTAGGTGAGGTTGTCCATAATGCATCACTCACAGGATCTCTCCCAGGCTCTGCTATCTGTTGTTCTTTCTGCCTTTGGAAGGATATGCTTGAGGTAGAAGACCATGTGGAAGGCCCAGTGGGGATCCACTGCAGAAGGGGTGGCATGAGAAAACATAAAGCTAAACACCACAGAGCCCAGGTATTGCTCTGTGCACTCCCAAGGCCCTTCTGACATTTGTTTGTGATTATCAAGTATGGAAGAGCTGTGGAAAAGACATCTGGCACACCGGTCAGCTTCAGTAGCAAATGTCCCAGATATTTGTCCTCTCCATTACAGTTTGCCCTTGATGTTGAGAGGGGAGAGGTTTTATGAAAAAAAGGCAAAATTATTACTCCCATTTCCCACTGTTTTCATTGCATTTAAGCACCTTCCATCTTTCTGCTCCATCTTTCTCTCCCATTCTCCTCACCAAGTCAGTTAGCTGAGGCTGAGCCACCAACCCAATTCAGGCCACTATGCAACCTCCTGACCTCAATCCCCTTCTTCTCTTAAGAAGCTTACTAAGGCCCTATGATGTATGTGTCTGCCTGCAGTAGCAAGGGATTAGAGACACCTAACCAAAAAATACCTCCTGGTCTTTTGTTTTTATAAAGCCTCAGCTTCTCCTTCACACACCCAGGAAAAGCTCAGGATTAATCATCACCTTTTAGGTCCCATCTCTACCCACTGAATTGTCCTGCACCTGTTCTTTGTATACCTCAATATGCCAGGTACCAGCTGTTGCTCAAAAGTTGTCCATCACACAAAGCAACAGTTGTTCCATGAATTGAAGTACCACACTGGACCATTTTGGTTTATCCCAATGGTTGCCCAAAATGGCAAGTTAGAAAGTGAGAGAGACCTGGGCAGGTATTAATTGTTTAATATAAGTCTTTTTTTTTTTTAAGAGGTGGGGCTGTGGTATCCCGCAGTCAAACCCCAGTCTAGGAGATGGAACTCTCTGACAGTGGTTACCTAAACACAATCCTACTGCTGCATCTTGCTCATACAATTGCCTGCACAAGACTCTTTAATATGCAGGACTTGAAAAATATTGGGCTTTTTTCTGTCTTCTGCCCCAAAGATTTATTTTCATAGAAAAAGTGGAATATGCGCATACACTAACAACTGACACGCTGTAATAAAATTTTGGCTAACCCAAATAGTGATACAAACCCAAATGTTTGGGTTAGTGGGCTTCCACTGGACACACAATGAATGCGCATGTTTGCCCATGTTGTGCATGTGTATAGTGGCTAGGTATAATACAGGCATATGTGTTAATAAAAATAATGAGACAAGTTACTTAGTGGTGTAACTGCAATGGCTTCACTCAAGTTATCCCTGCACTGAATCAAGCTTGTGGTTTCTGTTTCATATATATTAAAAAAAAAAAAAAAAAAAAAAAAAGAAAAAAACCCCACATAACATTTTATGTTTTTCAAGGCAGATGTCTTGCACCTCAATAAATATGACATGAGAGAGTATAACCTAGAAGGAAGAGATATCTGCCACTAGTTAAATATTTTCTGGGAAAAAAAAAATGCAAAAAGGAAAAGAAAACCAAGCTGTACCTACATATGGTATTTAATATATACCTCTAATGGAATGAGCTTCATAATTTATTCTGGGGTTTACCTTTTCATGAACTCTGTCTCATTCCTGCTCATGAAAGATTTTCTGGTGGTTCGGATATATTAAAAGCACATAATCTCTGTCTCCCTCCTCTCAGTTCTGTGTATTCACATATTGATATATTTTGCTGGTGCACATGGCACAGTAATACTTTTTGCTTCTGCTCTGCTTTTTGTCTCAGGATCTTGTGCCAAGAGTTATAAAGTGAAGAGCCTGAAGTTAGGTTTTATATTCACTCTGCAACCCTTAAATTATATCCTGAATTTTTGAGGTGCTCACTTCAAACAGAATTGGCAGTTTGCAATAATGCTGCTCAGGGCACTTAGTGCCAGAGGAAAGGTTAAACACACTAGTATCTAACCATGATACATGAAGGCCTCATGGCTGTGGCTGCTCCTGGCTGCATCACCATGCCAGTTCACCTTTGGATGTACACATTTTGGCCAGATTGAAGCGGGTCGTGTCACTGGTGCCATGAGGGGCAGCAGTTGCTCCCAGCAGCTGCAGTAGGGAACAGGGGGCAGACAGCAGAGGCAAACACCCAGTTTGGTTAGACAACCTTCACTGAGCACTTTGGGAACACCAGACATCAGAGCTGGGGTTTTCATGGGCTTCCAAATATTTGTCTCACGTTCAGGCACATTTTTACCAGCCAAACCTTTTGTGCAGAGCCAGCGAAAGACCTCTTTTGCTGACCTACTTGAAATGCATTACTCTCACCCCTGCTGTGAAATACAGCCTTCTTGATCTCATAAATCCTACAGATCTCCGTAACATCCCCTTGATAAAGTCAGGGTGAGCAAAGACTTCCCACAGCAGCAGCAGCAGCACTAGCTGCCCCACTGTTGCAGCCTGAGGAGGGATTCCCTGCAAAGGGGTGGTGGGAGCCATCTGGGAAGGGGGGGCACACTGCTCTTGCCAGGAAAGGACGGGTGTCTGCAACCTGCCAGGGTTTATTTTTATTTTCTTAACTGAAACAGCTCTGTTGGTATAAAACATGTGCTAAAACAGGCCCAAATCTTCTAAGAAAATCCCAGCTCACATAGCCACTATTTTATTCAGCCATCCATCTCATGTTACAGTTAATGGGAATAACATGTGATTTTCAAAAGACAAACTGTTGCCCAGCTTTTCCTTTGTATACAATTCCTTCAAATTTCTCAAATTTTATTACATTCTTTTGCTTTATTATTGTTAAATTATTTCTATCATTTAATGGCAATTCGTCGTGTTGACTCAGTGCACTCAGCAAAGGAAAATGGAAAAATGCATACACCAGAAGAGAACCCTTGTTGCTTATCTCATTGCACAAACATTGTTTCTTTAGGAAAGTGTGGTTCTGATAGAGTCAATTATTCTGCCAACCTTTTTTTTTTCTGTTTCCCTTTTCATCTCAATTTTTTCTTGCTCTATGCTTTGCATATTTTATTGAGAAAACAAACATACTTTGCAGTCCAAAGACTGGATAGGATGCATTCATGTGAGAAAACTTCAGAGCATGTGTAGTTTATTTTTGTGTAATTGATTTTGCAGTAGATAGAAGCTGTGGTATAAACTAACAGGATAATGTTTTTGATCAGTTTCCAATGCTTAATTACAAATCTGCTATAACTAATTTCCTTCATGTGCTCACAGCTGCTATGCTTTTGTCATTGGCTTATTTTTCTTTGAAAATCTGAAAGGCATCAAGTTTTTCTGTGAAAGTCGTCTGCCTTGATTGACTCCTGCAGTCAACTCATTACTGCAGTCATTCTGCAAAGTTGTATAGCTGTTTCAAACCTTGTGTTCTTTTTTTTTTTTTTTTTAATTAAAAAAAGAAAATGCTGGTTTGAAATGCTACGGAATATCTGGCTCATCAGAGCATTGGACCAGTCAGTTTTGCAATACAAAAAGCCTTGTCAGAAGAGCAGCAGAATTTACTGGATTGGTTACACCATTCATTTGTAAAAGCTACATGTTTTGAAAGAAAGCACTAGGTGATATTGAGATATTTGTTTGGATCTTTTCCATAAAGATAAATGAGACGTCTCCTTTAACAGTGTATTTCAATAGGGAAATCTATATAGGTAAATCTCCACCTTAAAATATATATTTATTTATTTATCTTTTCATGGGTTTTTTTGTTAGCTTTGTAGCTTATTAGCAGCAATGTGAATATATTGCAAGGCATAAAGGGTGGCGGTACCACACCAGTCTCCTGAGGAATGGCTGAGTTGGAAGCAGAAGCTGGGGGCAAATCTAACAATCTTAACTATCCCCAAAACTGACAGATCTTCAACTATCTGTGAGAAACAGAGATGAAATCAATATCTAGTCATTGCCTTTACTCCCCTCTCCTATGGCAGAGCAATGCAAAACTCAACCTTTTTTCACAGAATAGGTTATGGATGAAAGGTAAGACTGGGTAAACTCCATCAATTTCCATGGTAGAACTGGACAGACTACGACTCATAGATGTTTCCCAAAAACTTGTTCTTAATATCATCCTGCTTTTTGTTTCAGCATATGTTGACACGTCCTTTATTTATTCCAATAAAACCTAATTTGGGCTTATTCTCCTCTGGATATGGATGTTCAGCTCTCATTAATGTCAACCGCTCCTTAGTAAATCTTCAAGCACTTGAAATAATACAGTCAAATGAGGAGAATTAAGGCTGCTTAATGGGCTTAAGAGTCACTAGTCCTTATTTTAGAAGAGGCAGATAGGTTAGGGCTGGGAAAGTTACATCTATCTCTAGCTCCTAATGTTAATGAAGACAACATTTATTATCAGTGATTACATGCAAATGCAAATGTATGTAGATTGTTTACATAGACAAGATATTTCATACATCCATTTTTGCATTCCTCCTCCTTCTCCTATCTTTCAACCAGGAAGAGATACTATTGCTATTCCAGTCATCTTTCTCTCGATTTTATTATCTAACAAAGCCATAAAAATGACAAGAAAATGGATTTTTCAGACAACGGTCTCCTGTTCCTCGTGTAATTTCACATTGAGATACAGATACTGACAACATCGGATAGTTTATACATTTTTTCTTTAATTGTATACTGCAGCCCCATTTTTAGTGAGGTGCTCACCAGTACATAATTAAGCAAGTGTTTAAAGTTCCTGACTGTTGTTAGCTGATGGCTGTGGAGAGGATTGTGAACATGAGGAAGCAGCTGCTGGTGATGCTGTGCTGTGGGGAGCCTGGCCCTTCACAGAGCTAGGGATGCAGCCTTGGTGCAGATAGGATGACCATGAAGTGCTGAGAGGGGCATGAAGAGTGAAAAAGAGATGTAAAGGGGTGGCAGAGATCAACCCTTGTCACAAAGGTGCCAGATAACATACCTTCATGGGATGTTCATGAACTGGAGAGACCCATCATAGAGTTTTTACGAAGGTCTTGCACATTCAGGCTACGACTGGGGGTTTTGTCAATGACCTCATTCAGATCCTCACACAGCCCCTTGTGATAAGCCTCATCCAATTGAAATGTAGGTGAAAGTAGGGAGCCAAGCCTGCTAACTCATTACACAGGCACGGTTGAAGACTCAGAGGGAAACAGAGAAACTGAACTCATTGTCTCAGTGCTCAAACTATTTTTTTTTAATAACAGGATAAAACCACATCTCATTCTACTAAACAGACAAACAAACAAACAGGCATTATGTAATTCTCTGCCTCCAAAATGGAACAAAACAAGCACCCAGCCATATTGCACACTTGTAATTTGGCCTTTTTTGCAGAAGGTTGTGACTAACTGTGCTATGTAAGGGGATTTGAACATCTCACACCCCATGGTTTTCTCTCCCTGGGGCAGCTTTGCAAATCCCACCATAAATCAAAATAGCTAGCTGTAAACATCAATGAATGAGCAGATTTGCCTGGTGGTCCCCTGATACACTACCACAAGAAGGATTAGATCTGGGCTGGGGAAGGAGCAGCCAGGGACTCTTTCTAGGGTGCTGTGGTGCAGCCAGGTGCTGATGAATTCAGTTTGTCAGGGGGAGGGCACAGCAAAAGGGCGTAAAAGGAGAAGAAATGTCCGGCTCGAAGAATAACTGAGAAGCACCTCTCCTCGGGGAAAAGTGTTTCTTAAATAGTAAATATTTTGATTGATTTGGAGTAATATTTAACAGATGTGGGCAGAATATTCTCCCCTAAAATAAGACACTCTTAATTGAAACAATAGTCCTTGTATTACTATCTGCAAATTCAAAGAGCTTATTTTAGCCTAGGGGTAAAATTAGCTTAAGCAATGGAAAGGATAGCCATCTTCCCATTTTTTTTTTTTTTCAACAGCTACCTCTCATCTCTCAGAATTGTTTGTTTTATTAAGAAATCCTGCAGCCTGAAGTCGATTTACAGGAAGCCCAAAGCTGTGGGTTGCAGACACTTTCATAAGGGCTATTTATTTTTTTAGCAGCTGACAATAAAAAAAAAATGCCAGTCTGCTCCATATGCAAAGCAAAAGATTAACCAGGAGAGAAACACTAATAAATTTCTTTCCTTCAGGAAAGAGCCAGCAGAGCTGTGGCTTCAATTTGATTTAGCCGAACACTGTTGCCCATTGGTTCAACATACCCTGCACCCCCACTGGCTGGTATCACAAAGAGCATCATTTGCAGGGAAAATCACATACAGAATTGTATCTACAACTGTCATGCATAATTACTCCATGTTTTCTCCAGAAGGGATTATCCTGTGGCTATAATTATGTCAAAAATGTGCCCCAAAGAATAATATTTCAGACAACTGCAGCCATCAAACAAATACACTGTGTAATTGTGTTATTTTCCCCGTCTGAAAGCTCTCAGTCATATTTGTATCTTGCCTGCCTAAGACTTCCTCCAAGGGAAGCACCAGATTGTTTCTGATGATAGCACATATATCAAAGCAGGGGTGGTGAAGCTGGCCTGGCCAGGCTCTCACAGCAGCCCTGGCAGGTCTGGCTCATAAGTGGAGCTATGCTTGGACTTTGCCCCAGGCAAAAGATGCCACCTCTAATATACAGAACTGTCATGAATTTGGTTTTTGTCATAAATGAAGCATGGGTCTGTTCTTTAATTTTCCTCACTGCCCTCTGTCAGGTAATAACCATAAATATTGTCCTGAATCATTAAGTCACAACCTGAAATGTGATCCTGCCCAGTTCCCAATCAGACAGCCATCTGGAAGATGAAAGAAGTCTATTTTTGTTTTAGAATGATCCAGACTCTAATTTGTAGTAACAGTCTTAACAGGCTGTTTTGGAGACATTAACCAGAGACTGGTTGCAGTTGCTCAAGGAGGGGGCATTGTATATGCTGCCTAAAGCATGCATTGCAGGCAAAATACCCTGTCACTGCTTCAAGCTTGCAGCATCTGTGGCTTTTTATTCCAGCTCCATGTTTCTAAATGGACACAGGTTATGCATACAGGGTAACTGGAAATATAAAGTGTTGTAAAAAATGCCAACACATTTGCGGGAGACAGAAAATAGCATTTTCACAAAGTTAACAGTGGTACCGCAGGTCATATAAATGCCTTCTATCTTAGGGTTAATTCCATGCTGAAAGCAAATATTTTTTCTATACATACACAAATATTTATACATACATATATATTTTGATTTTCTGGCTACTGATAAAAGTATTTCCACCATCGAAGTGCTCTTTTATTGCAACAGCAAAATGCTTTTTAATTCATTAAAAAGAAAGAACTAATCAAATAATTATGCAGTTGAGCAAAAGTACTGCCAGTCAAGACCTTCTCATTAGGTATCTGAAGCCACGGCCCCCTACTGACCCACGCTACCTTCAGTTAGTGAAGGACATCAAAGACCAGTTGGCCTGCAATTCAGCAAAAAACCGCAGCAGATGAAATGGGAAGCACATGCATCATCTCTCCTTGCCAAGACACAGGAATGATGCATTTCTCTGCTTCCCTGATGGCTGCAGGTGTCCCTGAGCAAGCCTCATAAGGACTCATTTTTTCCCACTTCCGGAATTAGGACAATGCAGTGGTCTGGGAGCACAGTGAACCCATTAGCACGTGTATGCTGGTCTTGTGACTACTGTTGCTAGGCTTAAAATTAAGCCCAAATTAGATTATTCCAGTGCAAAATACTAAAAAGCTACATCCTTAATTCTGAAGGACAGGTAACTTCATTGTAACTCTCTCCATTCGCTTCCAAGGAGGAATTCAGAGATGTTTCCCTCATTCTTAAACAGTGATGAAAGCACAATCAGTATTCATGTGTCCCTGTTCGCACTCCCTTGTTCTTGCAAACCTGCCAATTAAAGGTGGATGCAGAGGCACAGAAATACATCCAACAGCAGACATGTCTCAAGCAGAAGTTCAGAGAGGTTATTGTCTGAGTCTGCTATTTTCCTTGAGGTTTTATCATCCTGCATTATGTTCCCCTTAAAGCTTAGAGAAAGCATTTGCTATAACAGATGTATGTATGTGAATGAGATTAGCCCAGAGATTTGGAAATGACCAAATGGGGATCTCTAACAGGTAGAGATAACTGAATTAGCAGCTTTCTGAATAAACACTTCTATTTTTCTAAAAAACTGTGAGTTAGAAGTGGTGTAAAAAGAAGATAAGGAGCAAAATAAATGCTATTTGCCAGCATCTCTGCACTGCAGATGCATGGTAAAGCAGAACTACTTTCTTTCAGGTAGGATTGAAGTCTGTCTTGCACAGAGAGGAGAAAAGGGAATGAAAGATAAGGATTTCATTTTCTGAATGTTGTTGCTGAGGAAGAGCTATACCTTGCCTTATATCCTGCCTTCTGAAAAGCAGCTTCAGCCCCTGTGAGCACTCTGGCCCCAGGCTTACTGTTTGAAGCCTTTGTGCCCTTTGGGGCAGCATTTCCCTTGTGCATAACACCGTATGCATGGGTGTCCCTCGCATTTCCTATCAGACTGCTGAATTCTTGGTGTTTTCACTTAAGCTTCACAGTGGGAGGAAGTAAAAGACACTCTGGGTGCATTTGGCCCATGCATCACTGCATGAGGCTCATCACAACTATTTGCATACCAGAAAGGCATTAGCTGAGATCAGTAATCTCTGGTGTTTGGAGCTGCAGACTGGCAAATGGAAATCTCCATTCTGGACTTGAATAGACAAAACGAGTGCATAGCAGGAGAAAGGAAATCCTCTACCAGGTTCCCAGTCTGGATCAGAAACTGATGGAAGAGTGAAATCCTGGATGTCCTGGCACCAGGAGAGTTGTGCTGACCTCCACAGGGCTCACATTCAGCCACGGAAGTAAAGAAGTCTGTGGAAAAGTCAGACTTGGACCCCTATTTCTATAACCAAGAGACTATTTCCCCTCCCTATTGCAAAGTAAACATGTCTGAGTAGCAGCCACCAAAAACCAGCAGGAGTACAAAGCACTGGAAGCTTTGCCAGAGTTGTCTTTCAAAAAATATGTAAAAAGAGCTTTTCTCACTCTTTTTTAAATGTGAAAAAATACATGCTATACTATTGCATTGCAATGGATCAAAAATAAAGTAACAAGCATGACCTGGTGTGTCATACCATGTCTAGTGAAAAATGTCCACTCCAACCCTTTGAAATTATTTACTAAGTTTTTATTTTGTTGGGTTTTTTTTAGTCACATAATTTGGACAAAGCACAGTTACGATAATAGGGACCATGCTGGGTCTTTCTACATTCCATGGCTGTAATAATGAAGCCATTAAATTACTAGGTCAGAGGCCCCAATTCTCAAAGAAATAATACCAGTTTATTATTTCTAATCTTATTAAGTTAGAAAATTGTCTTGAGATGTAACATCAACCTGTAATGGCTGAAGTATTGATTATATTAACCCAGTGCTCATGGATAATTCAAAGAGCCTGATTTCATCTAATTTCTATAATTTTTAAAACAGTCCAGCCCAATTTCTTTATTGCAAACTAATCCAGAATTATTTCTACAAATAATGAAAATGTATTACAGCATTTTCTAGGAGTAAGCCAATAAAACATTTCGTGTGATGGCTAGCAGAGTGGGGTTTTAATCCCTTTCTTCTTTATCTTTCTTGAGTCATGAATCCTCTTTTTTTGTTCTCCTTTTTTAATCTTCTGCTCTCTAGTTTGGAAATATGTACCTGCATATTTCAGAACTATCTATGGATAGTTCTTGCTTTGTTCACCTTTTAATTGAAATTGATGGGTCCTTTGAAGATCTTACCTAGACACATAAAACAAGCAATATAATTTCAGCTATGTCAAATTTCAGTTTTCCCCAGCTTTCTACAATACTTACACTAGCAAGGGAGATAGTGTAAAATTCCAGAAACTCCAATGTCACTTGGTTCCTGGAGCAAATTTTTGAATTATTTTAATTTGCTCTGAAGTTTATAAGAAATATATAATAGTGCATGTTTGTGCACAAGTGATACACATACGCTTATACTTAAAGGCACACCTGGATGTGGTCCAAGGTCCATTAAGCTCAATAGGAATCAGCCCTAGGGGGACTGGTTAATTTTAAATATACATTTTCTAAGGTTGTTTCTGATCTTCCCCACTGACCTCGCTTTGCACCACTTCCCCAGTTTCCATCCAGAAATCCCAGCTTGAGAAAAACTGTGTCTGGGGATTTTTCTGTGCCTCCTTTTCTGCCTCCATCCCTGTGGTTTTCCTAACAAAGAACTACATGCATTAAGAAAATTAATGTGACTTAAGTTACTGAACCAACCTGAAGGCTAGTTCACTCAAAAATATTTCCTATAAGGATATTTATTAGCTCAGAAGACATGTGTGGGCAGAGCATGTTATTTAGTGACCTGTAATGCCCAAATAATGATCACAATAAATCAGTACTCATTACAATGTAAGGGAGGTCTGGATCAAGTGACTCAATAGGTAATGAGGTCTAATTTAGTGCCTTGGTATTATTTTACAGAGTATTTGGGGCAGGGAGTGGGGGGAGAGAAGCAGGGGGTGAAGGGGTCTAATTACCTCAGATTTCTTGTGTGATGATGAGCCTCTAACTTTGGCCAGTTGCTTCAGTGGGGTATAAGAGGTCAGGCCTTTAATTGCTATTGGCTGCTTTTGGCTACATTAAGTGAATAAACATTTAAGGTCTGAACCTCTAACACTGGATTAAATGGTGCAAAACTGGGGCTAAATTCAATATAATGGGATATAGGGAGAGGAAAAAGCATTGAGATAGAACAAAAATAATTTAAGTCCTTCCTCATGAATGGATGAGGGGTGGATGTGGGGGACAGGGAAGATGGTGCCATGATTTCCAGGCAGCAAAACTCAGGACCTCAGAGAGACCAGCACAGTCCATAGAAGTCAGGCTAAAAGGCCCCAATACCTTGGTTTTCAGCCTTTACTTTGTGCTGAGACCCCAAAGGCATTACTCCTCTCCTGGCTCACATCTCTATGGTGGGACTATTCCCTCCATCACTGGTGGGCATCTCTCTGTCACTCACAGGGAAGAAAAGATGTGCTGCGAGCAACACAGAAGTGGAGGACCCCAAGGTCTCCCTTTTCATCCCCACCTATTGTTGAAGTAGCCTGGGTGTACCAGAGCCCAGAGACAGGCTCCTTTATAATGCACACAGGCATCCCAGGAGCAAGCTGGTCTTCACATAAGTACATCTTCTGCAGTGTGTTTGCTCCCTGCCTCCAAGTTTTTCATCCATGTCTGGAAGTTAATTGCATGTCAACTACTAAAATGAGTAGTGGGCATAAGGTGCAGAGCTTGCCATTGCCAGGGTCCCTAGGTGAAGTTCTTCATAGCTGAAATCCCTTAAAAGTTAATTACTTCACCTTCTGGAATGGCCTTGACTGATTCCTTTTCTGGGAATTAACTATTTGGAATTCACAATTTGGGATGCAAAGCTGAACTGTCCCAAGTTGTGAGTCTTTGAATTTCAGGGATACAAGGGGCACATGGGGATCCAGACCCTGGGAGCTGGGTGCTGGGCTCAGTCTAACTCCTCAGTGTAACAGTTTGGGAAAAGAATGGTATATTCTTTAGCATGGATGGAGCCAAACTGTAATTCACAGAAATGCATACTCCTTCTGGTGGAAAAGAGACTGTGCCAGCTCATCTCCAAGCCTCTGCTTGTGGCTGTTATGTCTGGAGGTTAGAAACTGATGGGACTCACGGGAGACGTCAACACAAATCCTGCCTAGAAGATTGAAGTGGAAACTAAAACTTTTTCTATACTCTAATACTCAAAGGAGCAAAGAAAAAAAAAAAAAAACAAAATTATTTTACATCAGAGATTTCCCTCCCTTTTCCTCATCTTTCTCTCCCCGGTCAGACAGAGTGAGAAGTGGGGAATCGCTTAGTAACTTCAGTCCCACTCTGCTTCAAGACCAAGCCTTATTAGATGATTTTGAACTGATGCAACAGAGAATCCATATCTGAGAAATGTGGAAAGGGCTGTGAAAAATGAAAAGATGAGAAAAGAAGGAAGAGACAAATGAAAGTCCTGAAAATAACATGATGTGTGAAAAAATTAGGGAGAGTAAACAGACAGAGCTATGTAGCAGAAAGCAGTGTGTGCAGAATAATATAATGTTTCTACATATTTCAGAACAGGAATGAGCCATTTTTCTGCAGTGAGCATCATTTTAGATGGGAAGGAGAGCAGACAGAGACTAGGCTGTCTGACCATGAGCTCTCCTACCACCTGCTGTGGCTACTGCTCAGGTTAACAGTATGTGTTGCACAAGACAGGCTCCAACTAAAGTGTTCTTCAAGCCTTGTCTGAAGAACGTCACTACAGCTATTTTAAAATCCCCAAAGAAGGGCTTGATACTTAGCAACTGTCCTCTGTTTTCCTAAGAAAATGGGATCTGTGAATGATGCACAATACTGCAGCATCTGTGAATCAGTGCCTTTTCTCTCCTCTCCCTCCATGAACTTAGCAACTGATTTTAACTAAATTTGACAGGGCAGTAGGATCTCAAGGATGTGAAATTGTGCAAATTTCTTTAGTCAGACATGTAGAGGAGGAAGATCCCAGTGGTTGGTTCCCATACTGTCAGAAAGGCTACTCACGGGTACTAGAAATTAGCAGATCCACAAGGAAAGCACTCCTATGAATTCCCCAACAATAGCTGGAGAAAAGCTTCATAGCTTATTAGACAGCAAAGACTCCAAACAAAAACTACAGAGACACTGGAAATCAGATTTTATGGATCTTACTATTTAGAGTTTTAGTACTTTATTTTCACTTGTATAATCCTAAGGGACTCTACAAAGCAAATGAAGAAAGACTGGACAGATTGAGGCACTGAGCAGACTCCAAGACTGCAGATAATATACAGAGTTCCCTTTTTTATTCTAGCTCCCTTTCCATTCTCTTTCTTGGCCTTCAAAGCCTCCCTCTGCTCTTTTGCAGGTTATCTGAGTACTGATAACTCTCAAAGGTTGCAGGTTATTGGGAGGCCATGTGTCTGATAATGCAGTATTATTTTTGGCTTGCTCTCCTTCATGTTTTTGTTTCTAAATAAAAAGAAGCTTCTTTGTTCTAGGTGTGGGTACAGGCTGAACTGAAATACCCAAAGGTCTGGATGTCTTTTTGACATCTCCAGTCAGCACCGATTCCTTACTGTCTGGAGGCCTTTGACACAGCAATCCATTATTTCTTGGTTTAATTCTTTATGCACGGCTTTTCATATTGATTACCTAACATCATTAGTTTTGGTCATTCCATACAAGAGACAATGGAAAGATCAATTTTAACCATATGAGCTAAAGGAACTTGCTCTTAAAGCATCCAGGGACTGGAATCATTTATCTTCTGCTCTCTGAATCATAAATCTTTTACAAGTCCAGCATTAGATTCATTGTTTGCTACAGCCACATGTGATGTAGTCAGGGATCATTGTAAAAATGTCCTACATTGCAGTGTGAGGCTGTACCCATAATGCATATTAATATACAGTATTGTCATGGAAATTGTCATGAGCTGCTGCAGAAAGAATGGTTTTCACAAGAGCTGTACAAATCATCAATTGTTTTTAATTTGGTAGCTGAACTGGAAAGAGGGAACTTGTTTCATTTAGACCTAGTATGGAAAATATTTCCTCCCTCAACTAATCAAAAAATGTTTTGAATCCAAGAAAATGCAGGGGTTTTTTCAAGCTTTTTTAGTAAAAGCAAAGGGAATTTGGAAAGAAGGAGCTAGCTTCACAAAGGGATTTCAGTGACATTTGCAGAACTGGACAGAAAATGGGAGGCAGTCCATTTATATGCAGTAACCATGCAAATAACTGTGGATAAGGCTCTCATGCAAAATATAGGAATGTACTGTTCAGGCCCAAATCTGCCTGTTTAGGATGTAGGAAAGAAGGGTAAATGCGGAGCTACAGAGTCTTTCTTAATCACACCCATAAAATCTGTATTGCTTTTCAAGACAACTTATTCAAATACAAGAGGAACGTTTTGAGACGTGGCCTCTCACATCCTACTGCTGGGGACAAACGGAGGGAGTGGAAAGACAAGATACATCTGAACTTCTGCTCAGGGCCTGTACTGAAGCTTTCCAAGAAAACTTTAAAACAAACCATTTATCATCCTTGCGTAACCAACTATCAGTGTCCAAACTCTTACAGATACGGAAAGTTCAATCCTCAATAACCTGAGTTAATGGAGCTCTTCCATGGCTATCATTACTGTGATTAGAGCTTGTCACTGGGAGGGCACACAATCAGAAGCAATAGACTAATCTAATAAAGGAATATTCCTGCAATGGCTACTTCTGACCAAGATGAATCGACCTGCACAAAAACAAGAGGAAAAATTTCAGGTTTGGTTTTTTTTTTTTTTTTTTTTTTTTTTTTTTTTGACTTAAGAAATAGTCATATGGACATCTATGTACATGCATAATGGTTCTGAGCTCCCCAAGGCACATGACCCAGTTTTCCAGTCTCAAGAGATGTGAGTCATGTTACACGAGATTAGCATACAAATTTGAGCTTTTGGGTAGTTTGCCAGAAAAATGTATGAGCTGGAACTTTAGGGATATTTCATATTCAGGTTTTGTTACCAATAAAAGTGGTAGAGGAATCTAAAAAGTACTGATTTTGTGGTGGTTTTTTTCAACCTAATTGGAAATTACTTTTCATTTTTAAAAAATATTTACATCTTCAAGCAAGAGTTTGACTCCTTCCCCAAGAGTTTCAATCAAGAATTTTTATCTTTCCCTTCTGCTTGGAGTCTTTCAAGAATTTGCTGTCACATATCTCCAGACTGTGAAGTGCTGAGGAATATAACTGAAAAATAGCAGTACTGATGTTCTTCAAAGGCCTCCAAAGTTATAGCATGTCTCCTTCATTACGGAGAAGTAAAGTCATGTTGATAATTCCACCACTCTCACAAAAGATCCATTAGTAATTTAGAAGTTTTAGATCTTCTGGACAATGTTCAGCTGGTGCTATTCAATGGAGCTTCAAATTCTCTTCTTGAGATCTATGCTGAGTCACAAAAATTGAAGACCTAGGAGGCAATGAGAACACAACATGAATGAAGGGGTGATAAAAATAAGCTTCAAATCTTTTCCTTTATCTTGGACTATGATAATGTAACTTCAGACTTGCTCCCTACAGAATTTTTTTTAAATTATTTTTCTCAGGTCTCCCAAGACAATGACAGATAAATAGATAACTGCAATGCTGAGAAAAAAGACAACCATAATTAAGGGCTGAGATCATCCAAGGAGGCCTCCTGCTCAAGACAGTGGGTAATATGGAAAAGCCACACATGTAGTAGTTGCATGGGGTTAAATAATGGAGGAGTTGGAAAACGGTGTATAATGGGGTATTACATGATAAGATGTATCACCACTGTCTCTGTGAACAGCTAGAAGGACCCTCTACAGCAATGGCTTTGCAGTGAAGGATTTTGCCTGGGAAATGCTGCTTTTTGCTCTCAGGAAGCTCAATCTTCTTTGTAGACCTGATGGCAGTAGTAGACAATACCTTACTCATCCCCAGTAACAATGTGATTACAAGATGGATGTTTGGTGTGAGAAACAATTACATAAAGGGCAGACACTGTGCAGTCTACACTTGGAGAAGTTAATAAACTATCTGACTCTGAGGCAGAACCTTTTGTTCCATCATGGCTCAAGATAGAATCATAGAATCACATAATGGTTTGGGTTGGAAGAGACCTTAAAGATCATCTAGTTCCAATTCCCCTGCCATAGGAAGGAACACCTTCCACTAGACCAGATTAATCAAAGCCACATCCAACCTGGCCTTGAACACTTCCAGGGATGGGCATCCACAAAATCTCTGGGCAGCCTGTTAGAGTGCCTCACCACTCTCAACATAAAGAATTTCTTCCTTACATCTAATCCAAAGCTACCCTCTTTCCGTTTAAAGCCATTACCTCATTACATGCCCTTGTAAAAAGTTCCCCTACAACTTTCTTGTGGGCTTCCTTTAGGTACTGGAAGGCTGCTCTACTGTCTCCCCAGAGCCCTCTCTTCTCCAGGATAAACAACCCCAACTTTCTCAGCCTGCCTTCACAGGGGAGGTGCTCCATCCCTCTGATCATCTTTGTGGTCCTCCTGTGGATCACCTCAACAGGTCCATGTCCTTCTTATGTTGGGGGTTCTAGAGCTGGACACAGTACTCCAGGTGAGGTCTCATGAGAGCAGAGTAGAGGGGCAGAATCACCTCCCTCAACCTGCTGGCCACACTTCTTTTGATGCAGCCCAGGATACAGTTGGCCTTCTGGGCTGCACTCACACATTGTCAGGTCATGTTGAGCATCTCGTCAACCACCACCCCAAAGCCCTTCTCCTCAGGGCTGCTCCAAATCCATTCTCTGCCCAGACAGTATTTGCGCTTGGGATTTCCCCTATGCATGTACTCATGTACTAGAGTACAACTCCCCTGCACTAAGCAGGGACACCTTCAACTACATCAGGTAGCTCAGTGCCCTGTCCAACCTGACCTTGAATGTCTCCAGGGATGGGGCATCTACCACCTCTCTGCACAACCAGTTCCAGTGTTTCATCACCCTCATTGTAAAACATTTCTTCCTTCTATCTAGTCTAAATCTCCCCTTTTTTAGTTTAAAACCATCACCCCTTGTTCTGTCACAACAGGCCCTGCTAAAAAGACTGTCCTCACCTTTCTTATAGGCCACAATAAGGTCTCTCTGATTCCAAGGCGAACAACCCCAACTCTCTCTGCCTTTCTTTATGGGAGAGATGTTCCAGCCCTCTAATAATTTTTGTGGCCCTCAACTTGGCCTTATTGAACTTAATGAGGTTCACAAAGGCCCATCCATCCAGCCTAGTCCCTCTCGTTGACATCCCTTCCCTCCAGCATCTTGATCTCATCAGTAAACTTGCTGAGAGTGCACTCAATCCCACTGTCCATGTCACTGACAAAGATGTTAAACAGTATCAATCCCAGTACTGACCCATGAGGAATGCCACTTGTCACTGGTTTCCACTTGGGCATTAAGTTGTTGACTGCAACCAGCCAACCCTTATGCACCAAGTGGTCCATCCATCACATTCACATGTCTCCAATTTAGAGACAAGGATGTCATGTGGGACAGTGTCAAATGCTTTTAAAAAGTCCAGATAGATGATGTCAGTTGCTCTTTCCCTTATCCACCAACACTATAACCCCATCATAGAAGGCAACCAAATTTGTCAGGCATAATATACCCTTAGTGAAGCCATGTTGGTTGTCACCAATCAGCTCCTTATTTTCCATGTGCCTTAGCAGATTTTCCAGGAGGATCTGCTCTTAGATGTATGAAATCACCAAAGATTACAGTCAGTGATGTCTTGGGAGTGATTTGATGTTTATGGTTAACCCTAACATTGCTTTTGTTTATAGACACTATTTTGAGAGTAATCTTATCTTGTATGGCTTTTATGGAAACAAAAATTGTCAGGCTACAGGTTTTATAGTACAGAGAGTGATGTGAGCTTGATTTATACTTTGTTACAAACCAGTCCTACAAGCTTGCTCAGGTACACAGTTCTTCACTTCCTGGTGAAATTCACAAGGGAAATGAGACATTTCTGAGCTTGTGCCTGTGACTGAGTAATTCATGTCAGACTCACCTAGCACCTCTGATTTTGTGCATCCTCAGGCATCAAAACCTTTTGCTTGGAAAATTCCTTCCAGGAACAGATTGGTTCCTCTGTGTTAAGTTACCCACTAACTTTTACACATCAGGGTGTTGATCTTACAGCTTCTCCTTAAAAATGGAAATAGAGATACACTTTTTCATGCTTGAGTACCTCACATACTGTAGCAATGAGCCTTGAAAGTACAGTGAGTGAGACAGATTAACCACAGCCATACAACTAAAGCAGAATGATGGAGACCATAAAGTGGAGTATATTCTGCCTAGTGCCACGGTGTTCGACATTCCCAGGTCCCAAGGCTTTTTCCAGGTACTGAAGCTATGTATCCTCAGTGAAGTCCTGGGAAGTGTAACATAGCTGTAAGGAGTAATTAGGTTTAGATACTGCTGTGCAGATGGGAAGATTCTGAGGTGAGCTTTGGACATCATCAAGTCTAATAGACTTCCAGGGAAGTCAATGCCCAGATTAGCCCATCTATCTAACTGTCAACACTTTGGAAGAAGCATCTAGAAAAACAGTGTGAAAACATAATATTGAGCTGCAGTCAGGCCTACTGCAACAGTAAAGTCCATAAGGGAAAAAAATAATACCTTTACCTTTCAAGGAAAAACAGCCATTTCCATGCTTCTGTTTGTTCAGAGCAAGGGTTGGGGGGGTTGGAATCTTTATTTTGCAAAGAAATTTTGCCAACTTCTTAGCAAAACGAGCTTTCTAGAATGAAATGGCAGTTTCCCTTCTGTGAAAAAAAAATCCCTTTGCTTTTCCACAAGCATTTTAATTAGAAAAGTTGAAATTATTGTTTAGGGGCTTTTTTAATGAAACAATTGTAAAAAATATATTTTCCATCTGCTTTGCTGGAGGTGAGAATTCGTAGCTACACAGATCTCTTCTGTGGCTACTCAAGGAGTCAGATGGAGATCATTTGACTGCTTGGCTTTACTTTTGATGCTGCCCCCATCTCTGAATTAGTTCTGGCAGCTGCCAGTGCAGTAGTAACAACCATCTGTTAATACTGTTTGCTGCTGGGTGGTACCACAGAATCAGCTCTTGCCATGTAGCACCATCAGGCTTTCCCTGTGCTTGGGAGGGGATATCACCACATTGATGCACAACACCCACCAAACCAGCCAGCTGGTGTGCACACATAGCATCTGCTCCAGACACACCACCATTACTTGTTGAGATCCACTTCCTAGGGGTCCATTTGAGAAATCCAGATCTCCTGGATAGAGACCGGAACCAGACCAACACCTTATTAATGGTATTATTTGCATTGCATCAATATGAGATGATTACAAAAGAACTAGTTCCCAACATCAAAGTGCAGACACAGGGATGAGTAGCTCCAGGCACCAGGAGCTCTTTCTGCCTTGAGCAGGAGGTGGGATCTCCTACCAGCAACCCCATAATCATTGCTGGATGCTACTAGCCTTGTAGAGAAAACAGCTCTTTGGAGGGTTTGCTGGAAAATTCTAGTCCTGACTGGACCTGAAACACCACCAGCAAAAAAGTGAAGCACCAGTGCTGAACTTCATACTGTACCATGTTGCATAGCTGTTAAATGCCTTTCCTATGGCTTGGAGGCTTAGAAATTGTTACTAATCCTCTTTACTGTTTCATAGTTTTAGAAAGCTACCCTGTCTTTGTGGTATCTGGCATTTGCTGTGGTTGCTAGGATTTGATATGTCTGGAGTAACCATGGGTCTGGAGAAGTGCAGGGTCTGGATGCTCACAGGAGCCTGGACACACTCTGATAGGCTGATGGGAAACAACCCGCCCTGGCACTAGGCACATGATAAAATGTCAGTACTACATCTCTCAGTGCCAGGATGCCCTCTGAAGGGAACTGCTTGAATTCTTCCACAGTTAATGCTATGTAGTGTGAAGTTTCCATCACTCCTGATTTATGGCCCTTGGACTCACCTCTATGAGGTGGATTCGGTGGGAATATATTTGGGCCTTGCTGACCCCCAAATTTCTGTGTGGCTGTTGGTAGATGGTTGGGGGGAGAGAAGATGAGAGAGGTTCACTTTCAGAGTTGCTGTAATATTCATAAAGTTGGAACCACATAGGAAAACAATCCTCTAGCAAGGAATCTTAGAATTAACTGGAGAAAATTTCAGGTCTGATTATAAAAAGAGCACTGGAGGTGACCATTTCTGGTTGCTGTTAGCATGAGCAAATTGAGGTATTGTAGTTTTATCTGTTACCAGAAAAGTCCTCTACTTAAAAAAAAAAAAAAAGAAAAAAGAAAAAGAAAGTAGGAGCCCCACCGTCTCATTTCTAACAAGGACCAGCTGAAAAATGAAGGCAAGCAGCACACAGACCATCTTATGTCTGCCAATTCATTTCCTGGCCCTGAAAGAAAAAAACAAAAACAAAACAAAAAAAGTTTAAAAAAAAAAAAAGTTAAAAAAAAAAAGAGAGAGAAAAAAATCCTCTTGTTTCCTCTCATGCAGACCAAACATGGCAAAGCACCAGGGGAATTCTGAATGGAATCAATTGCACTTGTTACTAACTGAGTTTTCTTTTATTCTTATATTACCAAGGCCTGGATATTCAGCTGCAAGCAATTATAATGAAGAGTTACTGAGTAATGGTTTCCAGATTGCTCCATGATGGGGCATTAATTGAAAGGGACAATTTAAGAGCTTAGGCCATGTAAATGCATTTCTTATTCTGTCAGATCAAGATATTTCTGCATACAAGAGGCTGAAATGCTCAGAACTGATAAAGACTTAATAGTAGCCACTTAAGCGAACATTTGGAGAAGAGATTGTACATTTAAGGGATCAAGAATAATTAAAATTAAAAAGAGAGTCAGGATTTTATTAGGAGTCAGAATGTGAATGTTATCAGCAGCCTGGTAATTCTTCTTGGAGTTACACTGAATTTGTCTGTGAAGAGGGGGAGATGACAAAAGGGTTTGGTTCCTTATCTCACTGTCTGATCTCCCTTTAGTCCTTGACTCTCTTGAGTGAAAGGCTTTATTGAATCCCAAAGAATCAAAGGCAAAATTCCCTATAAAGTTAGCAGGATGAGTTCAGAGGATAACATTGCATTGCTGGATATCTGACCGTTTCTAAATGCTAGTTAAGAGAAAGTACTTCCATACTAGGGAGCTGATTCCTAATGTAACAATCAGCTTCAAGTATCACAGTGGATAAATGAGATTTTTAATTCAACTGTAGCCAAGCAAACACATGAAAAATAACCCTTGGAACACACTACTGAAATCCAGGGTTGTTTGTTGCAATGAATGGATGAAGCCCTGGAATTTGCAAGGTGTCCAAGCAATACTATATTCAGTATGATATAACCAGTGTTTCATAGGTGTTATATAAATATTTCTCTGCATTCAACTATTAATTCAAACATTTATTTTTTATTCTTCAATCAATATTTTATTGCCTTAGTAATTGCTACAGATAATACAAAAGAAAAATTAATTTTACCCTAGGTTAGTGAGTCTTTCTAGGTTTTTCTGTGAATTCATATTAAACAAAAAATTACTACTAATCAAGAGAAATGTTTCCTTTCCCTAAAACATTTAGTCACTTATAAGAATAATTCTGGGAAGAAGAAGGGGGAAGGAATTTTATGTATCAGGCTTCTGTCACTATCTAACTTGAACAGATGGAAGCTCAGATACTTGTGATTAAATCACTGGAATGAAGACAGACACCACTGGAATGGTGGTCAGTTATTTGCTCAAACCTCCGTGAAGAGCAGCCCCCCTGAAGCAAGCCACAGCCTGCTGGAGAGCTATTACTAAGATGCCTGGGGTTGAACATATAAACATCTTCAGAGTGGGTGGTCAGCTCAGGTCAGGCTTAGGGTTGATTCACAGGCCCTAAATTAATCTGTAAAAGGGGACATTGCTAGATTGCAGTCTGGAGAGGAGAGAAGTGTGGTGTGTACCAGTTATTGGGTTCTTAAAAATGAGCAAGCCAGGGAAGAGTCTGTGTTTCACCATCTGATGCCAAAGCAAACTGAAAATGAGGAGAGAAGTGAAATACTGGTCCTGCTCAACCATATGTCAAAATCCTCCATGCTTCCTTGGAGTATCTCCTTCCTGAGCCTTCTTCCCCTCTGCTGCCCCGTGCCACTGCTCACCTTCCCCTTCCAGTTGCAAGGAGAGACATAGCTCAGGGTGGGCAGGGAAATCTACAGGGGCACCTACAAAGGCTGTGGATAGCCATGTGGGACACTGGGGGGCCAACACCATCCCTTCGCCCTGCAGTCCAGGGACCTCAGTCATGCAGCTGGTGGTTGCCAGATGATTGCTCTTAGACTCATCTTAAGATGTAATTCAAAATTATATTGAGATGGCTTCCATCCACCTTTGGACCTGGTATGGTAAAGAGTTAGGATAATGCTCCAGAAGAAAAGCCTTGCAAGTGAAGCAAAGTGAGACATCAACACTCTCTAAATCACACAGAAATCTGTCAGGGGTGAGGACTGACTGTAGGTACAGCCAAAACAGGAGATACCCAATAAAATTACCTTAGTTTCTCCACAGGATTTGCATGTGCCAGGTGCTGGAAGAGCAGAGAAGGACTGGAAGGGATGGCTTAGTGGTTACTGCCATGAGCACAGGAGAAGGGGATCATTCACTTGTCAGGAATAGAAATTATCCCTCCACATCTCCCCTGATCACTCAGCCTGGCTGTCCTACCTTGGGACCTCCATCCCAGTTCTGCTTCTTCCCTGTCTCCTCTCAGCTCCTCATCCTCAGGATATCAAAATCCACAGGTACCTGCACTGCTGGGAAGCCCTGACCAAGTGCTGTGAGAGATGCACACAGAAGCCCTGTGAAAGGGTAGCAAGGCAGACAAGAAGACCCCAGGGCACCCCATCCCCTGAGGCACCAGGTCTCTGCATCAGGGTGTGCCTCAGGGAGTCACTCTGGAGGCAGGTAGCTGCATGTTTGGCCTTTTTGGCTTCTCTGTCTCTCTCTCTGGTACTGCCAGTCCCTGGCACATCAGAGGTGTAGAGACTGATGATGAGAAACCACAGAAAATGTGGGGGAAATGTCTGGGAAGAGCAAGACAGAGCCAGGGTAGTCTTCCTCGGGGTCAGAAGAAAAAGGCACTATGGTTAATCAAATGTATCTTGATTCAGTTAATACCTGGAGAAGAAAAGCTGTGCAGTGCTACTTCACAGAAGCCACAGGAAAGCAGGCTACTGCAAAATACAAAATTTAGGAAAGTCTTTCCCTATTTCACTCAAAAACATGCATCTATGTTCAGTAGGAGTGTTTCTCCTTAAATCAATGCCATTGCTTTCTTCATTGACCAATAAGTTTACACTAGGAATTGTTCTGATCTACAGCTAGTCAGAAATTCATCCAGCAAACCCACACAGACAGAAAATAGTGAAAATATTTTTTTCTGCATTATTATTAGAAGCACAGAAAAACATTATTTGAGAATAAATAAAAGTATCATTAAAAATAGCTTCTGGGAGACTAGAGGTCTGTGTGGGAGGTGGCTGTTCTTGTTTATCAGTTTAGGTTTCCCCCCAAGTTCAACTCTACTTTGAAATGTAACACGTCATTAAGGAATTTGTAGTTACAAAGTTCAGACAGTTGCTTCTGACAGTAAGCATGGCCACTTCTGTTAACAGAGCAAAACCATAACTACTCCTTCCACCTTACTCCTACTCCAAAACAGCAAAAATCCTGATTAACAGCCAGGGTAAATATGGCAGCCAACCAAAACACTATCCAACATGAAGTTTGGTCAAGCTATAAAACTGCCAGCAAAAAACCCAGAAGCAAAGCTTGATGCTGAATTTTAAGTTTAGAATAATAGTTTAACTCAAAGAAATATGAATCTGATAACCACTAAGGAAGCAGTCTGGGATTTTCATTAGTCACTTGCATGAAGGGGGTGATGTTGCTGGTGGGAGGCTGGATGCATAATAGCACAGTGGTGAAATGTAAAAAGGAGCAGAATGGTTTGAATGCTGAGAAGAAAAAGGCGGGGGGGGGGGAAGTATATTTGTTTTTAAAGGCAATTTTACTTTAAGTCATGCAAGTGTTGAAAGACTCACTGTTCTTGCAAGTTCTAGGCTGGACCACTCTGGTACAGCATAAAAGGTCTTCTGTTTGTGTGTAAAGGGAATGAGTGTGTGCTCAGTGCCCACAGAAATTAATGAATGGTACAGAAAGTTATTTTTCCCCAAATCCCTAAAATTGTTTCTTTGTTTGTTTTTTGGTGTGTTTGTTTGTTTGTTTCCTAAGGAAAAGCCTGTGACCCCATCATACAGTGGAAACTCAAATGCCTCAAGGTAAATCGGGTAATTAGAAGGATATTTTCCTTGCTTTAAAAATTTCACTTGCAAAAAAAAACCTAATAAACCTCAAGCCTCAAAAAGACTTGGAGTTAGTTTACTTGTTTTTTCTGGCTGAAAGGATCACTACATAGTTGACCCTTATGCATTTTGACTTTGTGACACCCAGGTTTTAGTCATGCTTAGCCTTTCTGAAAAAATAATAGTGGTAATAACAGCAGTGGCAGATTTAACCACAAGCAGACGGGACATTGCCTCATGGCCCCTTCTCTGTAATGACCACAGGTTATTTTGGTTTAATATTTTCTGCTCTGCAAAGGGCTTGAAAGCACTTATACATAACTTCTGGCACCAGTCCCACACCTTAAATGGTATTTCCAATGCAGCCAAATATGAATTGCTCACCTAGGCAGGATTCATTGTCTGCTTGCTGCATGTATGTGCATAGATGTGTAGATGGGAGTGCAGATGTTGATTTTCTATGCATCAGCGTATCTTCCATACAGTAATAGAGCTCTAGTGATAGAAAGTGTGATTGTTATCTGTGATGTCTGCAGTGAACCAGAGAAGTCCTCTCTTCTTCGTGTTACACACCATTGTGCCAGACTGTTTATGCACAATTTCCTAAAGCCCTAAAACTCAGCTCTGGTGTTTAAAGGCCAAAGCGAAAGCTGCTTCTAGTGGAAAGAAGCTGACAAAATCTTTTTATTAAGGCCCTTTAGTTATATTTTGAGGGTCTACTTAAACCAAAATCCATTCACACCTAATTTGTGAGATTTTTACTTGAGGAAAGGAAAGAAAAAAAAATGAAACAAATAATACAATGCATAAATGTATAAAGAAAAAAAATCAGTGGAAGTTCTTCTGTGTGTGTGTTTTATATTTTATGCAGTTTTCCTTATAAAAAAAATAGACCTCACTGGAAGCTCAGAAAGAGCAAACTAGGAGCTAACACGTTACATATGTCAGATAACATGCACATGCAGTTGTGTTGATACACAGTGGGTTTGTGCAGCTCAAAGGAACCATTAGCTCCCTCTCACCTCAGACATCCTCAAAGGAAGTTATAAACAGATCCCCACATTTCAGAAGATGCCATTATTTGACAACTGAGTGCTAGAAAGAGTTACCTGTAGAGCCTCTGCCTCACAGTGTCTGTTCTGTAACTGCAGGGGTAACTTGCACAAGAGGCGGTTGGTTCTGAGCAATCAAAAGCACATATAGGCATTTGATTGATACTATATTTGGATTTGTGGGATATAACCTGAAGGTTCAGAGGTTTCTGTGTAACCCCTCAAGGTATTCAATCATGCTAAACAACTCCATTTTAATAGAAAATTTATTAAAACCTTTTCTACAACATTTTCAATACCATCCTATAGAGTTTAACAATGTCCCACTATGGACTGTTCCACATTAGTTTATGGATCCTACTCATCCTCTCCTTATAGCCAGAGTATTTTTCAGTAAATGGGTAGACAGCAGTTTCTGTGTCAGTATACTCTCCTAAGTGGATATTTCACAGCTTTACAGATGCAACAGGCAATAAAGGTGTAGAGGATGCTACTGCAGTGCTGCTGACAAAACCCTGACTGTAGTAAATGCAATCACCACAGGAAACACTCCAGGAAAAGTGAGAAATGGAAGAAAAAGTGAAACATGTCCCAGGAAGATGGCTTGTCACCAGGGTCTCATCTGGCACCATACTTCTCCCCTAGCCTCACACAGAGTGAGGAAAGACAAACGAAATCCTGGGAGCCATGTCATGACTTTACACTACCTTGTTTTCCTATCAAATTCTGCTCTTAAACCCAGAGACATTTTGCAGGAATCATGTTTTCCTAGAACACCTGGATCTCACCATAGCTTTTGAAGCAGAGCTGTGACAAATATGCTATTGACACTGGCAGCTACAGACATGTGAGTGTGTTTCTGTCAGATGGCTGCTGGAGATGATCAACATGATAAATCATTTCTCATTATCCCAAAACAGAAAGAAAGAAGACTTTAGGTAAGTTGTCTGTTCTTTCATATCAACAGGGAGAAGGCACCAACATGAAAGGACTACCAATATCAAGGACCAATAATGATAAAATAACAATTATGGTAAAAATGTGTATGTCTATCCAGTCATGCTTTGGCAGTTAGGTTATTAAGGCATCAGAGATGGTCAGTGGGCATGGTCAAGGTTGGGGCACCATGCATCAGATGCCTGTGGGCCAGCTGTGTATCTTCCTTAGCAGCTATGGAACATCTTCAAGATGAAGATGTTGGTCATTATTCTGCAGGAGTTAGGTCTGAGTAAATGCAAAGATTTGCAGAAATCTTAGGGTATGTCTCTGACCACACCATCACCTGTTCAGCTAGGCTGTTTGGTCCAGGTGAATTTACCCCCTCAAGGTAAAAGTTTCTGTGACAAATGTTAAGAATGGTGTTTTTATTTTAAAAGCCATTTGGAAAATATCTCTACTAGTATATACAACTGTAGGTAGCAAGGACACTAAGTATATTAACAGGGAGTGAACATCTTTCTTGGAAAACATCTGTGGATGACAGTCACTCCACCCCACCCCCTCCCAAAAACCTGACACTTGGATGGATACTTATCAAATATAACCCAAAGCAGCTGCAAAGCAGATAGGCTGAGCTGAGCATGAGCTTCTGCTGAAGCTACTGGAAACTATGGCACTTGACAATTGCCTGACTGAAAGTAATGAGCTGTCAGCCCATGTACACTCACACACCATCTACCCTGGGGCCAATTCTAGCAAAAGGTGCTGCATCTGATATTCACACCAAAACCTCTATGGCACCAGGGTTTACAAGATTATTGCCGTGGTCTTTCCTTAAACGTGATATAACAAGAGTTTCTATGCACACATATTCACTCTCTCTAATTCACATGCAGAATATGCAGTCGTGACAAGATGCTGAAGCCATGAAGCTCCCCCCTAAATCACATAATTTGCCCCCTTAAAACACATAATCCATCTAAAGCATTAGTTGGATCATTCAAGAGAGAGATAGAAAGGCTAGGATTTGCTAGTGAGTGCTGGGGTCTGATCCTGGACCTGGGCAGAGTCCCTGCTCTCCTCACAGTGCCCAGAGACCAATTACAGGCTGTATTATATAGCACTGTGACAGCAACATCCACCTCCACATTTCTGCTGGGATGCAAAATGAGGACTGCATCTGTTTAGACACAATAGTGTCCTTCCATATAACACATCTTTACTTTTCATCTGATTTCAAGCACAGCTTGTTCAGAAAGCAGAGAGATAGGTGCAGAATTTAGATCCTTCAGCTGGTGATACTCTTGACAGACTATTCAGGTCTTCCTGGGATGCCTTTATAACAATAAGCCATGGTTCAACCTTCTCAGTCCATGTTTTGTTCCCCCTCAGAAACATTCCTGAATCATTGACCAGATGTTCAATTGCCATTGATCCTGTTAGGTGCATGAAAAGACATACAGACATTTAATCTACATACATCTGTACATCTACCTGACCCCGTCAAGAGTACTGATGTTTCACTCATTGACCAAAACCATTAGCGCATAGGGGTGCTGACTTTCTCTCTTTCCTCCACCTTCTATTTTCTTTACAAAAATAACATCTTGTATCTTGTATACACACATGCATATGTTGATGATGCTTTCTTGTTTGCAGAAATATACCTGCACTATGCTATTTCTTGGTAGTGTATACTTTCAGTAAGGCCTTACTTAGCCCTCTAGACCCCACCAATCTTTCAGCTAAAGCAGCTTCATCCCACAGAGTTAGGACAGGCCTCAGTGCTACACGTTTGCATTTCAGAGGCTCTTGCAAGTACAGTGATGGATTTAAACTTTTGCCCTGCAAAATCTCAGCTTTCATGAAGTTTTGCATTGCACATCTTCCACCAGACAATCCAAATTCAATCATTCACTTTAGTAGGTGATGACACACAACTTGAGTTATATACCTTTCCAATGGGAAATTTGTACAATAAAATAATAATTTTTTAAAAAGCACCTGTTATTGTACTTTATTGTTCCCATGGAGAAAAATACATTAGAGCTTTTCCTTGACCTGATCTTTATCAAGTCTGTTGGCTGGTATCATATGGGTAAGAGATTTATCAAGGTCCTTCTGTCAAATATTTTCCCCTGGTTTTAAATTAAAACAAACAAACAAACAAACAAACAAAAATCTTTTTCAGCATCTGAGCTTGTGAAGACCTAGTGAAAGTTTATGAGAGAGAAAAAGTCTGTGCAAGGATATTAACAAAATAATTCCATACAAAATCTCAGATGTCTGCCACTGGACATGGATATTTATTAATGCATAGACATGTACAAGATCCCAATGGGGCACCCAGGGGTACTAAGCACCCACAGACCAGAATCAATAACAATCCACAGTTCTTAGAGTGCTTTGGATCACTCGGTTACTTTCTGTTAGGAAAAAAATAATGACTGTTATTATAAATAAATAAGAATGACCAGCATGGCTTCTTCTAATAGTATAACATCTATAACATCCAGTGTGCAATCCAGGCATGCCCATACTTCATCTTCCTTTAGAAAATGCCTATATGGACAATGTTTAGAACTATATTCCTAAAAAATTATAAACTGCTTTGGCAACTTCTTCCAAGTGCAGGCATTCTTCTGTTATACCTCTCCATTAAGGTCAGTGATGACCTTTCCAAACTGAGGTTTCCCTTATGGAGATTTCATTTGGGGAAAGATTAAGACCATACCAAAAGGCTTCAGGCTCTTCCATATCTGCAGGAGAATTGCAGTCCCTGAGGTCAGTCTGGCCTTCCAGCTGTTTAGAAGAATTATATCATCCAGCTAGAGAAGGGAACAGATACCATGCAACTAAGATGCACCCATCCTCCTGCAAGTGACAATATCCTGACAACTACTCACAGGGATTGTGCACAAGCCATAATCCCTGCTTGCACAATGCATTTGCCAAGGACCTGCAAAGAGTGGATTGCCATGTGCAGGCTGAAGTCTATTTAGTCATCATTTGTGAAGCAAAACCTAAATACAGCAGATTACATGTTCCTCATGGAAGACTCACCATGCTGTGATTAGATCACCTCACTCCAAGCATTAAAGCAAGAGAGCACCAGGGACTGTTTTGCTCATGCTTTATCCAGTCTGCTCAACTGACACAGAATTTGCAAATTATGCTTTGCTGTCTTAACATGCCAACAAAGCATTTTTAATTTTGGCTCCAGTCCAAGCCCAGTGATAGTTATCTGATACTTTGCATGGAGGCATCACATTTTCTTCCTCACATGCATTCCTGAATAAACTTTAACTAACCTCATCGTTAAATTAGTTTGAAGAGCTTTCTCTTTTAAAATTTGGGAGCTGCAGGTTGTTTGACAAGTGCTCTACACTTGACAACACCTTTTTAAGTTTGACAGCTTCAACTTACAAAGATACACTGCTAAACCACTGAATTCACTTGGTTTGTTCCATTCATTTCGAGACCATTTAATCAAGCTTGGCAAACACATTTCAGAAATAAATTTACCGGGAGACAAATACAAGGTAAGCAATTCACATCCTGCAGTTTATTTACTAGTAAACCCTGAACAGTAGCCATCTAACTTCTACCTAATCCCTGTTAAGGTGTTTTTTTCTCCCTCCCATCAAAAATCTAGCACTCTGACCTTAATGTGAAGTGATAGATTAATGTTACACATGCTGTTCTTAAACCTCAGTCACTCTCTGCAATGACAGCAGGATTAGAAGACAAAGTATGGACTGAAGGCACCCAGCAGATTTGGTGATTTAATTGCCTGAGCTTCTGGTGTGCAGGCTTAACTTTTGCTGAAATAATGTCTTTTTCCCATCAAAAGAAGTCTGTTTGAAATTAATTCCTTTTACTGAAGCCCCAAGTAGAACACTTTCAGTTTTTAAGATACTTTGTGGATGACAGAGGTGTTTGTTTGCCTTATTGCTCCCCAAACATTAATCTAAAGCTGTTTGCTATGGCCACTTTCTGCATCTTGTTTTGGAGATGTCTTGATCAATTAGTGCAATGTCACAGTTACATGTAGTTATTGTACCTCCAGCTGCAAGCTGTTAATAATAAACTTACCCACAGGACAAACTTGCCATATGGTTGATGGTCAAGCAAGGCTAAAATATGCATTAGGAAAAAAAATGCAACTGTCAACATGAAGCAGGATATGGCTTATTGGATTTGATGCAGGCATCTGACAGCAATGTTTCTTTTAGCAATGTTCTGTATTGCAGGTCAGGAATATGCCTACTGTGGAATATTTGTCATAGGAAGATGAGAAGAGAAAAAAACAAGGAAACATTTGTGAAATGGAGAATACAGGATAAGTTAGTGGTAGCTGATTTTAGTTACAAGGAGGAAAGGAGGAGGGAGTGTTGATCTGAGAAGGTTTTGAAAGAATGATTTTCTAAAGAAAGCCTTGTTCAAATTTTTTTTTTTACGATCAAGGGAAATCAGCTGCATATGACAAGAAAACAAAACATGCTTTTCCCTTGCAGATATAAAGGAATTGAACTGTTACATAGAACATGAGATATAGAGGAAAATATACAAAGTCTGTCTGGTGATAGTTATAGTCCCAGATTATAATTTCTCTGTGCTCGGAAATAGTTCAGCATTTGGGTATTTTTTGTAACTCTTGTGTCATCTATTCTATTCAATTAATGAATGGAACTGGTGTGATTTCCTGCCTCACTGATAACACCAGTGCAGCAAATACTTCCCTTCGATTTTTAAAAGTGGAAGGTACCACAGCTAGGTTTGAGACCAAAGAATGACATGTAAGTAAAAGATAGCCTTCCTGTTCAGTAGAGACCTTCAAGTCCTTCCCCCTTGCCTCATCAAAAGTGACTTCCCAGTAACTTCACTTCACTTACGAACTGGAGGGTATGCGAACAGTTTCATTTCATACTACTGTCACTTTTATCAATGGGAGCAGAAACCAAACTAATTTCTATTCTAAGAGCAATCATGCAGTGAAGACCTTATTAAAAATCCCAGAGTCCTGTTTACGTGCAGTAAGACTTGATTTGATTAGTTGGTAATTAGACGTGCACTGTTAATTATGCAATTTAAAAAGGATAGCTGGGAGTCACATTCCTTCTCTGATATATGGGAAAACATTATTTTTTATTAGACTTTGTTATCAAGGCATTGTTCCTACAAACACTTCTGCATGTGCTCAACTTTTTGTGACTGGTCTCTCTGACTTTCATGAGTCGCTCGCAACCTCATGAGCACTCTGCACACATCTTTGAAAGGACTGGGCCTGAGATACCAAAAATCACTTCCCAACTCCCAGCTGTTTATCCAGATATTCTCACAGAGGTTATTTCTCCATGTTACGGTAAATGTAAAAACTAAGGCCAAGCTTTCCTGGTAGTATGGAAACATCAGGGATTTACAGGGCGTAACATCAGATAAACAGGAGTGTTTTAATGTAAACCCCAAAACTTCATCAGCTGGTCTAAAACTGATGACATTTAAACACTTTCCTTCTAAACATGCCATCATTTTGCATTAAAGCCATGTTTTTCTCTCTCTACACTCAATGCAGGCTGGTATTCAAGCCAGGGCAGGTATTCATACTACTGTCTTTCAGGGTGGAGGGTGTGCTACGTGTTCAAAAATAATGTCTTTTTATTTATCACAGAACTACTGTGAGGAGTTTGGAACTCTATAAAAAGCATAAACTGTTGGTTTATTTCTGGGCTTAAAAAATATTTTTGGTGGAAATGAAGAGTCTAGTTTAATCCACTCCCTTTCTTTTCACAGTTTTAAAAATATAAAGGAAAATTCAAGACTGTGAACTTAAACTGATTTTGAGCCCATATGCCACCAGCTAATTTTGTAGTTTATTCCTGAAGGACCTGTATGTTAGAATGTTTCTTCTTCAAGCTAGATAAATTTGTACTGTGGCATAAATAGCAAAGAAAGCTCCCATTTAATAAGCAAAGGGAAGCAATTAACAAGAAAGACCTTCGAGTCAGATTGAAAAAAAAAGAAATTTAACATTAGGTAGATGAGAAAAAGAAGTCTTTTTTATGTGGTGCAAGGTACAATATCAAGACCAAAGGAAGAAGAAAACTTAGGGGGATAGTGAGGGCTGAGAGAAGAGTAGAATATGAAGATACAAAGTACTGTGTGAACTGAACATACCTGAAACCAGTGAAGTTCTAAGGATGAGGAATTAGCCCTGATTTATGTTATACTTTTTTTTTTTTTTTCTATTTCCAACAGAAAAAAACTTGATTAGTTTGATCACAGAAAGTTAATTAAATGCACCAATTCTTGGTAGCGTATTTGTGAACCATCAATTACATTGACAACAGCTCCATGTATATACATAGTAACTCACTTGTAAATCACCACTTGCTTATTGTTTCTTCATATTTTTTCATGATTTCATCCTACCTGTTTTGTCTGAAGGGAGAGTGTGTATGTAACACATCTGAACCTTCATGATAGCTCTAATTTAGGTGTTATGCAGGTACATTTTCTGTGGCTTTCTGGGCCACCCATCTATTAAATGTCCTGCCACTTGGCTGTTTTACATGATGTCAGCTCATGACCTGGATTTTTTTTTACTCTGTTACAAAATCCTGACTTCTTAAAACATTAAATAAAATGTTTCTTTCAGGGTTAATTATTTTGGAGTGTGACAGAAACCAGCACCCATAAAGTTTGTTGACATAAAAAGAGTAGATGTGAAAATAAAAATGTATGCATGTCTACACCGAGCTCCTGAGCTAATGCATTGAGTTTCAGATCTTGACAGAAACTTGGCCTCCATCGGTCTTGACTCTGTTTAAGTGACAGGATGGCTGGCAGCACTCACCAGTGCTTGCAGGATATACTAATATTTACAAGCAAAAGAAGGTCTCTGGCTTTGTTGAAATAACACCACTTTCTTAATTTGACTGCTGCTCCATAGCAGACCTTAACAAACAGCTACCAAGGGAGGAGGTAAAGGACTGATCTTTCATCAAATGCTAATGTTTACCTTAAACTGAAAAAGTCACAATTATATTAAACAGATTTCTGAGAGCAAAGTATAAATAATGATATCATTCTTCAGGAATATCATGCTTGGGATAACAATGTAAACACTAAGGAGTTCCAAAAGTAAAATGCAAAAAGGGGGAAAAAAAATTACATTGGACAAGGTTTCTTCATATAAACAAAAAGTGCTTGCAAGTTGCCTGTCCAGTACTGAGGTGTACAATGCATGTGTTGTATGTGCATAGGGGGAGAGGTGGAAATGTATCTGGTATTATTATTCAGCTGTTAAGGCAGGGGCAATTGCAAAGTTTAAATTAGTTTTCAACTTTGGATCCAAGGTCATCTGAAGCTTCAGAGCAATTTAACCTCACAGTTCCATTTCTGCTTAATATTTGAAATAAGCAGGTAAAATATACAGCATTAATGTAACTGTTTTACACTGATAACATTTCCATTCTTATGATAGGATGGCAGTATTGCTTGGTGGAATGCTGTGGGATTTAGTATGAAATACTAAAATTTGTTCAAAATTTGTGTTTATACATTCATCTGTACTGAAGAGGTTAGTAATATATAATAAAATTAAACTATACATTACTGCATAAAAGCTATCACTTACCTAAATAATTTGCATGACCTCCATCAATAGAGTGATTCACAGTTTATATAGCAATTGCTCTCTATACAGCCTTGTGTAGTAAAGAAATAAAAAGAAGGGAAACAAAGACAGGAGAAGCTGTGTGGATTCGGCCAAGATCATACAGTAAAACTACAGCAACGTGTCCAGGTACATCTAGACTATAGGAAAATACTTAATTACCCCAAAGAATATGGGGTGAAAAGCAGCCCTGTAGAAATTAAAATTATATTACCTTTAATATTAACAGGCTAGCTTAATTTGGTACCCACCACAGGTACACGTAGGACCATTAAAGTCACTGACAGCACTATGAATTTAACTTTTTGTGTCCAAAGGGCAGTTTTACACTGAGAGCATTTGATCTTGATAAACATTAAGATGAGGTGGAAAAAAATAAAATAATCTGTGAAAGGGTACTTTTGCATTGATATGTATCAACAGAAAATAAGAGTGGGATAAAAAAAACAACAAAACCCCTGCCCACAGTGTCTGCTGGGCTCCAGCATGCTGGGTGTAGTTGGAAACATGTATTGCTAAATAAAATAATAGGTCTTCAGCTGATGTTTATATCAAAATAGCTGAAAAGACCTTTTGCTTTTCTGTGCAGGGAAATCAGACAGAGGAAGAGGCACAGTCCAGGCAAGGGAAACGTGAGGTGCTGTACTGCAGGGCACTGTCCCAAATGCCCCCAGTGAGGATCCCAGGAACAGCACAAAATCAAAGGGTATCTTGTTTTTCCACACTTCCACTCACAGCCAGGCAGCTAGGCTCTTCTTAGCTATGTGTAGCCAGAAGTTTTCATCTTTTATCCCAGTGTTTAAATTTTGATGTTCTGCAGGGAAAAAAAATCTTAAAATGGAAAGTCTGTGATCTCAAGTGTTGAGGTGTTCAGCTAAATGTGGTGAAATACACAACCTGAGGTATGAAATAATGAAGCTGTCACTGCTGCTGGGGGTGTGATCCACAAGTTATTAGTCTTACTGAAGTTGAGTTGCTGAAGTTTCATCCTCCAGGTGGAGATAATTTTAGATTCCGACTCTTCAATGCCATATAATATGCAACAACCTTTGGCATTTATACTTAACACTCTCTGTTTATTTCCTTGTTCGCTTAATCAGTTTTCAGATAGAGTAAGACTCATTTTCTTCCCAGATTTTTCCATTTTCCTCTGGTCATTGGTAGTGACTTCAATGAAAAATGCCATGAAATTGTGAAATCTGTTAAATCTTTGGAAAACCACTCCCCAAGGAAGTCTTGGATGTTCCATTGTATGAACATTTTAAAAGACTAGTTGTGGGTAGGCAGAGGAGAGAGTGATGACACTAGCAATGCCTGAACAAGTGAATACAACACAGATGCTGCATGCAAGGACAAAGATATGGCCATAGCAAAATATCACCTTGTATATTGGCTGAACTGAATCATCAGGTTATCTGGAAAGCAGAGCATTTTCAAGCAGGTATGCCTGAATTTAGATGTTCAAGTCTCTCAACTTTGAAGCTGTGAATCAGGACAATGAGAAGGGTATAACCTTCACAGAGGTTTGTGGCACATTCACTTTTAAGACCATGATCACCACTTCGGATGGCCTCTTGAATGCATCCTCACCCATGCATCTTCCTAACACAGAGCAGCAATTTTATTTTTTAAACTGTTCTAATTTTTTTCCCTTTCCCCTGAATAGAAATGAGGGTGCTAAGTAGCAGAGACAGCAACTTCCAGGGAATATTGACCTCGTGACACAGACAACACTGTGAAAGCAACAATACATTTGAGTTTTATATTTTCCTGCTGGTATTTCAAAGCAGATTTTTTTTATCTTGCATCTTCTTTGGGGTCAACATAGTGAGCTTTTGCAGCTTTCCAGGAGAATCTTGGCAGAAGCTATTATAGCACGAATTTTAAAGAGGCTTTAACACCTGATCTTTCAGCAGTCTCTGCACTTCTCATTATTTCCATTATAGGATTACAGCAACTGTATCTGTGAAAAAGAGTCACTTTTTCCCTTCTGCTTTTTGTAATGTAATTTCAAGTCAAATCCTGTGACACTGTGAAGCATCTACAGTTCCCATGGATTTCAATGTAGAAGTGCATTCTTAATATTTCAGAGGTAATTTTGGAAACTTGGAATTTTGCAGATTGGGAATTCATATTCAGTGAACTACTAGCCTAACCCAACACTGGAACCAAGAAGACTCTTCATGTTTGCACAAATTTTTCCAAAATTTTTATTATGAGAATGATTAGGAAACTAAAAGCTAATTCAAATGGTTCCACACAATGCACAGCTTTGAAGTTTGGCTGCTTCAGTGAAAAAAAGAAGAAGGAATTGTGTGAATATAGACCACAGGCAGTAAACTGTGTGATTTGCATCAGCACTTTGGTAGCCCTGTCTTTCAGATGCAAAGCATTTCAGTAAGAGAATAATGCCTCAGTCGAAGTCTGGGACTTTGTACGGTGTTGCTCTGTGTAAAATGTGTCTCTTCATGATGAAATGTCTTTTCACTAGCTACAGTTATAAAAGTGCCATCTCAGTTAAGCCTCATTCCTATTAATTATTAAAAAGCTGACATAATTCCTTGAGGGCTATCCTGAGGGAACAGCCATTTCTATACTCCATGTTGTTTCACTGTATGTTAGGGCATAAAGCTACAGCACCATTCAGTCCAAGAGACCTCATACATGCCATGAGCACTGTTTTGTCTCCAGACAAATAACACTGCAGTGGCTGCAGGACAGTGCAAGGAGTTGTCAGTGTCTGTTCTCAGACCAAGCCATAAAGTGGTCCCATGCAATTTTGGATCTCTAAAAAGCAGGCAGGGTAGAGTGTGAGTGTTAGTCTTAAAAAATTTGGTCTTAATTAACCTTTTAAAGCTTTCTTAAGTCTATATTGTAACAAAGACATACATTATATATGTCCCTTCTAAACAGACAGTTACTTCTATAGAAGAAAAAAATAGGACTTCCCTCCCACTTATTGTCCTCAGCAAAGACCAAACATTTCATCCTCAAACATTTGATTTGCCATCAGGAAGGAAGAGCAATTTTTAAATCCCTTGAGGAAAAAGGCAAGGAGCATAGATTTCAATATTATTGCTATTAAACTTTTTACACCCAAAACTGAAATATTTAAGTACTCACAGAGCCCCATGTTTGATAATCTTTATTGGAGGGACAGACCTCTATTTATAGAAACATTGTTATAATGGTTCAGTGATTGAATTGCAAAATCAATATTCATTATTTGAGTGATCAAAAAATATCATTCTGAATTCTAATAAAATGTTGAATACTAGCTATAGTATAGATTACAGTAGTAATGCTTCTTGAAGGATCTGATGATTGAAACTTGTTTTCATAAATGTCCTGGAGTTAAGTTTAATACACTAAAGAGCTGTAACTCACCACTGCACAATGCCAGCTGATACAGTATGATAATCCTACAGCAGCAGCACAAGGCAGCAGACAAATTGCTCTTCTAAGCTATGAATATGGGCTGTAGTTCACAGGATAATTCTCTACATACAAGTCTAGCTTCTGACCAATGTGTTCTTGAAAAGAAAAAAAATTTAGGTATGGTTAAAACCAAAAAATAACCCCATCTTTCCCCCAAAGAAATTGAATGTAAAATCAAAGCTATACATATCTTCCTAAAGAAACTGAAAATCTTTCAACAGAGACTTTTTCTTGCCCATCTGTAATATTGTCCTTCCTGCAAATTCCACCCCAAACTTGATGTTATATGACTACTGTATCCTGCCTGTTCTTTAGTGTCAGCATTGTAGAACCATGATTCCTATTTGGCAATAGGATTTGATTTACTTCTCTTTCAATGGCATACTTGACAAAAGTATTGATTTTTCATTTAATTAAAAAGATACATTAATCTTTAAATTTGTGCCAATGTAAAGACTGATTTCTTTCTCCAAAGAGCTCATCTACAAAAATCGCACCTCTAACAATATGCTTTGCTAAATTGCTCTTTTATTTTCATCCCATTGTTACTTCCTTGGTTTTATTTATCTGAAGCTCATTTCCATGGTGTCAGGGCTATCCATAAGATGACACACTCAACATTCCAGTAAGAAAGAGAAAATCCTACATTTTCTCACTGCCACTTACCTGGGACATAAAATCAGTTAGATGAAAAAGGTTGCACAAAAAATTGTCATTTTGCAACAACTCTTCCTAAAAGTGGCTAAGTTTGTGCTTTCTCCTGCTTTGCAGGGAAACAATTCAGAAACTTTGGAGCCACCACTGAGAAAATCCTTCCTGGTCAACCAGACTCTGATGATCTGGAGATGTCAAATTCAATGAGCACGTGGCTGATTGAGTTCTCCTTTGCTTAATTGTAAGGAGTCCCATCTGCCTTGTCCTAAAGCTGATGGGCGGGTTTCTGTGCCTTGCTATAAGCCACATTTGTTACAAGATTGAGAATTTCAGGAAAATATAGGCTTCAGCAGAGAGAAAATTAATTTCAGTATGACAGCAAAAGTAACAATACTCAAGAATGAACTTTATGTTTTTAAGACAAAATAATACATAATTTTGTTGAAGTAAGTTCTGTCTTTAAGAAACAGATATATTAGGTAGCATCAACTTTAGCATTGTTAAATTGGGAGGATATATTAAGTTCCCTTCTAACAGTCAGGTTGCCGGGCCTAAAAGTTCACTGTTTATTTGAGATGTCCAATGTTGTTTTGAGAAGAGTCTGAGTGCTTGAAAAAAGGAACTATTTCTGCAAATCTTTTTTTTATGTTTTAAAGATGAGAAGACTACTTAAACTAAAAAAAAAATTAGAAAAAAAGCTCTTGCCAAGGTTTCTTTGATAATAATAATATCTTGCTCAGAGAGGCATGGCAAAGGGATTTCCTAAATTTCTGTAGCAACATGTTTTCTTTTCATCACTAACCACTAGAGTTGTCTGCAAAATTGCCATTAAAACAAAACTTTGACAAAGGTTTGGAGAGGATGGGATTCTTTTTTTCCTTTATTCCAACTCATTCTTGCAAGCAGAGTTTATTAATAGGTAGCTCATTTGCAATATAGCTTCTTAGCTATTTGGAGAAGGAAAATATCAACAAACAGGAGCTTTTTGCATATAGAATGCATAGTCAAATTTTGCCTAGTTTGTTTACAGATTATGTCCCCAAAAACAGAAATGGAAGGGTTTCCCAGGAGGTAGCTGGGAGGAGAGTTTAGATTAGAAGGTGTCCTTCCTGCCCCTCCTCTCCCTCACTGCAGATGCATCTTTGCGTCACACTTTGCAAGCAGGATTTGCTGTCTGCATCCTATGTTTCTGCAGAGTTGCAATTCAGTGTGGAAGGACAGCAGCTACATTCAAGAAGCTTTAGCTTACGCCAGTGCCCTTTCATCATTTTTCACAGTCCTTACTTAATTACAGGTTAATTACCTGCTGGCAAATATTAACGAAACAAGAAAAGAAATACTTATTGGCATTATTGTGTCACCACCCAGCACTTAATATTGCTATCACACCAGCAACTGCTTTGTCACTAGACAAGAAAGCAAGAAAGGAGAGCTTTCACAGTGTCCTAGCATGACAGTAAATGGCCAGCGGTTGTGATATACTGTTCCAGATGGGAGAATGGTTAATTTAATAGCAGGCATCTGGAGGAAACCTAAGGAACAGAGATGCTAATTATTCCTAAACTTAATAGCACAAACTGAAGTGAAAACAATTGCAGTCATTCAAGTTCAGCAGTAATCAGTTTAGTCCAGGAATAGGATATTATATGAAAGTCTCTTTCAATGGCATGAAAGTTATGGCAATAAATATGAAGCTGTGACTGTAGCAATGAAAGAAAAAAAACCACCAGCCAGCAACACTGCCTGTGGACGGTTGGCAGGGATCCTTGACTAACCAGCATGCCTCTTGTTCTAGGATTGGAGACTATCCATGCCCCTGCTCATACATTTCCTAAACAATAATATTTTGTTAATAAAAACAAGGGAAGGTGATAAACTGGATACAGATCAAACTGCTTGTTAAAAGACTTTTAACTGTAATACTTTCACCTTTGTTCTGTGTGCATGACTTTGAGATGCTAGAGAAGTATTTTAAATCAAAAGTGAGGAGGACAAGCTTCTGGTGTCCTAAAATGCTTTCTTCATTTCCTGTTGCTTCAATTTATAGCGTCTGAAACAGTTATTTTGCCAGCAATCAGGTTCAGCCAAAGCAAGGATGAATGGGAGAGCTGCTTCCTTCAGCTGTCTATTCAGTACACTGTTGTTCCTCCAGCTTCCAGCTTCCATTTCACCTTCTCTTCAACTTGCTTTGGATGCATAAGAGGACAATCTTTCTTGTCAGTTGTGAGCATTTTGGGAAGCAAAGGCTTTCTGAGTCTTTGCACAGCACTGACCACCAGAGGAGCCCATGCTGGTTGGATGAACTGGTTTATACACTATTGCAATGAAACAAGAAATACCTTTAAAAATGTCCCTAAGTAAACATCCTAGAGTTCTGCCAAAGACTGGAACCTCATCTTCTTATCTGTATCTTAGCTCTCTGTATCTTCACTGCCAGTTCATGTCATGGGAAATCCAAGAGCTTGGACCTCAGGAAACAAAGTCTGCTCCAGGTCTTCTTGGGAGGCCTTGTAGGAGGCTTAAGTCCCCAACTTCCTGTACTAGCTTTCCCAAGAGGCAGTAAAATGCAGTTTGCTCACCAGGGAACATAATGGGCAGGTGGGGATGGGAACTCCAGCATCAGAATATCTGCTAAGGGAAAACTTGCCCATCAGCTGTCAGCAGGCTAGAAGGAGTGAGAGTGTTTGAGAGAGAGAGAGCCTTGTTGGTTTCTATCCTAGCACAGCCTCCAGAATGGGTTTTGCTTTGTCTTCACAAACAGAATATTTATTTCAGGGAACAGGAAAAGGATTGAGGCTGCACGCTAAAATTTGTGGCTTTACCGAGAAGAATGTTGTTGCCATCCTTTTGGTGATTTAACCTGCATAGTACATGCCATTAAATCATAGGGGGACAAATCAAAAAGCAACCTCTTCCCTGACGTTTTGTGAAAGCTGAAATTCACACTGCCCCTCTGCAGCCCCTCTGCTCCTGTCATCCGCTGGCTGAACTGGAGTCAGTTACCTGCACCCCATTGTTTCCAGCAGGCCCATCTCTAGAGAGACCCTTTGCAGCACCAGAGCAGAATCTGCTGAGACAGATGTGTGCTTGGAGCTTGAGGGGCGCCCACAGAAAGAGATAACAACTTCTCACAGCATTTTCCTCCCACAAAGGGCAGAAAGGGGCCAGTCTGAATTTGGCAAGCAATAACCTTTAAAGCTAAATAAAACCTGCAGAGCTCCACTGCCCTGAAATCCATGGGAACTCTGGCACTATGAGCCACATAGTAAATATATGAGCTGTCAGAGTCAATGAACAGTAAGATATGAGTGAACTCTGTGCAGACTGATGAACCAAACTTTTTACTGCATGCCTACTAAGATGTGAAAACTGGTTTATTTCTGGTGCCTGCCCATGCTATTGCCTCTGTCAAAGAAAACACATAAAATGCTGCCTCCATAAATCTTGACAAATCCACAGGATAATCTACTCAAACACATAACCGAATGAAATTTAGAAAAATGCTGCTACCAAAGCTCACACTGGAATGTTATGTTTTACACAGTTACAAATAGAAACCTCAAGAATGTTGGGCTCAAGACATCAGGACATCAATAAATATAAAATATCATATCATAATTATGCATATTATACTTAGCTTCTTCACATCAATAGAGTATTAACATGGTTTTGTACTTTTTGTTACTAGTGAAATATCCTCTTCCCTGTAGCTTGGCATTTTAATAAATGCACAATTAATTCTTTTTCAGGTTGTTGTTTAAAGTGTTTCCTTCTGATGGTTCTTTTTAGCTTCAAGACCCAGAAAATCTTTAGTCCCAACTCCTAGCTTGGTTTCAAGGTTGTTTTTTTTTTTCTTACTGAAATCCTAAATCTTTACCTAGCTTGAGTTTGACTGTAAGTATTCAGTCAAAGAGAATGTAAAATATATTGGATTATGTTTAATTCCAAGACACTTCTGTTTGTAACCCAATCAATGATCTTCACCCAATTGAGGACACATAAACCACTGAAGAATTTCTCAATATGGAACAAATCTGCTGTGGTATTTGTTATAGGAAAGAAAGCCTATAATTAAGAGCATTTACTAATTCCTTCTATAAGTCCCCATTTTCAATCCTTAACAAACTATAACTAGTTAAGATTAAATTCTCTGTGCTAGGTTCACATTCAGATTTGTGTTTACACAGATGTCTTGTCTACAATAACTTGGCTGCTCTGCAAATAAAGACATTGAAAAAAGCTTGCTCCAGAACATTAAAAACCTAAAAAAATCCTTTCTAGGAGAAACTATTGTCCACCTAACTTTGGAGCAGGAGACTTACTCATGTCAGGTCTGTTGTCCCTCTGAGAATGTGCCTTATGAATGTCCTATGAAAATTTCTGCAGATTTGTTATGTTGTGATATTTCAATCATATCTGCTCAGGAGAGAGCTAGTGATCAAGGCAAAACTTTAAAAAGCATATGTCCTTGCTAGGCCTGCTGCATCTTTTCAGCTCACCATGGAGCTGGATGCCCCTTCCAGAGACAGACAGAAAGGGTGAGCAGAGGTAGACTGGTTCCATCAAGGGTGGCGAAACTGAGCAGTGTCAATGGCTGGCAGAGGGGAAGCCAGGGCTATGGCAGGCTCTTAGCCTGGCATGGTCACCTCAAAAGCAGGAAACAAGGGACCAGAAGAGATGAAACAAAACAAAGAGTACCAGGGCAGAGAGACCTGGAGAAGAGCACAAGTTCATTGGGTCAGGAGGGAAGGGGTGGACGAAGCCAGCTCCCACCAGAGCTGAAATGGATCCAAGGAGTCCTCTGCCTCTGCATTCCTCTTCTGTCAGCAAATACCTGTGAAAGCCATTAGCAAAGTGCACTTTTTTTCAAACACTTCCCAATTTCAGAGTGACTGAATTTGCAACTTAATATTCTTTCAGTATATTGTTATGATGTACAGATGTACATACATATATTTTGTATTTGAAATGCTACAAAAGCAGAAAGAGCAGGCACAGGCATCTAAACTATTTACTTATATGTGTCTGATCATATGGACATTCTGGGACGACCAGAACTTAAAAGAAAGGTAAAACCAAATAAAATGACATTATTTATTTTCCAAAGAAAGATGTAACATTTTTGAAGAGCATCAAGGCACAATTGTAGGAGTCCTACTTGGACCACACATAATTAATCTCACAGCAGTACAGATCTCAGAAGAGGGCTTTTATAGCCCATCAGCTCCAAGAACTAGCTGTTGCATATTAAAAAACCCTGGCTTTGAAACCCAGGCTTCTGTTTTTCCAAAGCCTGAGAGATGCATGGGATTAATTTTTAAAAAAAGGCAATAGATCAGTACATTTAGCCATCCTCAGAAAGGCAAGCAATGCAATACCTCTAAAAATCAAACATATGGCTGGAATCAACAAGCCCCAGAAGAAACAACAGCTATTTTCTAACTTAAAGGGTATGCTCCAGCTAGCTTGCAAAGGATGATTTAAAAGGACCTAAATTTAGATTTTGCTCAAAAATAGGCTTAAAGAAAACAAAAATCAACATAAGAACTTCAGAAGTTCATTTTAAGCTTAAATTGAAAACTATAGCTATTTTGAAATTAAGAGAATTCATTACCAGTTTTTGAACCTCGACATCAGAGCACACAGTGAATGAGAAGCAAACTGACCAGTCAAGTACCAGTAACAGAGCTTGGCAGATACAGATACTCCTAAAAGAAAAGGTTTGTGTGTAAATATTAATGGCATCAGAAAATTTTAATAGAGAGCTGAAATAGTAACAACATGCATCTCTTCTTTTTTGCCAGGTAGGTCTTGATCCAAATGATGAATAATGCGTCCACTGAATTTAATCTGTTTTTCTGATGGAGGCTTCTCAGGTTTTTCATTCAACATCACAGGTAATAAAGTTTGCTTGATTTTTCATCTCTGGTTCAAGTACAGTTTGGACAAATAGAGAAATATTTTACAAAATAATTGCTGGAACATAAGCTGTATTGATTAATTATGCCTCGTCCTAATTTAACACTTGTTTTCCCTGAACAGATAGATAAGTTTAATTCACATTACGATGAGGCATAATTGTGAGCCTGACTATTTTGTAGAAAGCAACTCACTAAAATAAAGTTCCAATAAAGAGGATTATAGCATTTTAGAGCATTTTAAATCTTTCTTTTTTTGGTCTCATAACACTTCCTTCAGCAACATACCTAAAAATATTAAAGCTACTATAAAATTTATTAGCTGGGAACAGAGAATAAATTTATTCCTTCTCTTACTATGCATGTCCCTGCTACTGCCATGCATGTTAATAAACAATGTCTGATCCCATATAAAAAGTGCTTGATACATTATTGCATTGTTGATTGCAATCTTTGTCAACACCTTTGTGACTGGCATCCCATAATCACTTGTGTGTCTGGTTCCTAGCTGAGAATAATGTAGTCAAATCTGTATATGTTTAATTGCCTCTGTGCCTGGGTCCTGTTAAATGGCTTGAGGAAACCTGATCTATGGATGTCTTGTCCTCTGTAAAATCCACCACTTCCGATGCAAATGTTTGAGCATGTGAACTTAATTCACTTGCCATTGGTTGTGTTAGGAGTAACATGTGGTTGGTGGAAAACAAATGCTGAAAGAATATAAATGCAGTCAGAACAAATTCTATTAAAAGTTTGAGTGAATCTTCATGAGAAATTTTTATATTGTTCACAGAGGGGCAATTAATATTTCCAATAGAAAAACTTATTTTTAGGCATATCAAAACAAATAACTCATGATTAAAAGCTGAAAATAAATTTCAGAACTATTATACATCTTATTTGATTCAATCTGTTGCAGAATCTTCATTTTAAAATGCCTAGGACAGGAAATAGCAATCCAGTCACACCTCATTACTGCCTAACAGGGTCACAATCCACCAGTGATCTAGAAGTAGGTGTAAAGGGAACACTTTAAGAGCTCAAGAGGATGTTGTGGAAAATAGTTTAAGTCTTTCAGAATATCCTAAAACAATATTGAATAATCTCTGTCAGCTTCTAAAAACAAATCCTGAGTAAAAATAGAAAATTCTTCAGAATTGCAAGAATGTTTTAATAATGACCTATATCTTCTAAGTGCTATATTATTTTACATCTGTGGAAAAATAAATGTCTGAGGCTTATTTAAAGATTCTTACAGAGAATAAGCAAGAAAGCAATTGCCTAAGACCTTGGAAAAAAATAATTATCATATCCTGGGTTTTGTCTACTAAACTATTGTAACGAGGTAAGACAGGGAGAGATTTATTGATCTGCCCATAAGCATTTTTATTCCTAAATTTGCACACCACTAGTTTCTTCACCACTATAGAAGATCACAATTTCAATTGGCATCTTATAAATGTCTATCCACCATTCTGAATCTACCTGGATTTCACAAAATATTGCACACTTTTCTTGATCATTTTATCAGCTCTGAAAATAGGGACAAAGATTTTTACCAACATATAACAACAAAAATAAAAAGTGTATGACTCTGCTTTCATCAGTATCTAACAGCAAGGCTCCTGTAACCTTTCAACACCAACTTGATCCTTACAGGCTGGCAACACCAGCCATCAAAAGCTTCTGTTTCAAATTCTGCTTCCTTCTCCAGCAGTGAACCTTGGTCCTTTTTCAATTATTTTAAAGAAAATTTAGCATATACTGTTTGTAACATAGCTTTCCCTTTCTAGGGATTTTCAAAGTGAGTAGTCAGATATGTCTCTATCTTCAGGTAATGCAAATAGTGTCTTAAAATAAAGATGAAGAGACAGTAAAGCCTCCTACGAAAAGATATGCTCTGTTGTCCACCATCAGATCACAGGCTCCTAGAAGATGCTCCCCAGTACAACTTGAAAAGCAGTCCTAAATGTCTCTAGGAAGACATCTATCATTGAATCCTGGCAGATTCACCTGTAACCATGTTGAAGGGAAGTATTTTTAATATCCAGAATATTGGAAATTATTTATATGAAAAATGTTTCTGTTAGTAGAATCACACAAAAAGAAATCAAGTGCTTTTTGTTGATCAGAAAAATTGTAAGATTCTTTCTCACAATTCAGCTCAAATTGAAGATTCCTTTTAATAAAAGAAAGTTAATTTTGGTCCAGCTGTGATTTAACCATATGAAGGGTTTATTGTGTACAATAACCTATGTTATCTGCGTTAGCTATTGGAAAATTTTTTAGCCATTGTGAGGTTGGTCTTCTTGTGAAATACCTCAGCTTCTCCAGCGTAAAACTATAGAATTTGCCTTTTTATTTCTCTACTCTAGGTGAAAACATCAAGATGTTTGGCAATGGCATTTCCAGAATCACAAAATTGTCATATAAAAGACTAGTTTTAAAAACTCACGAAAAGGCCTGTGTCTACTGACATATAACAGCTTCTAGCTGAAAAGTGACTTTGCATATCCTCAGAATGAAGAACTTTGCCAGAGACTTAGCAATACAAATCAGTTTGTCATGAAACTGTCATGAAATGTTGCTAATTATCACCTTGAGTATATAAACAGCTTAACTGGTTTTTACAGTCCTGCCTCATTTTTTTTCCTTCCTTCCATTGTGTTTATCACAATTTTTTCTCACTTCACAGTCCTGATTGTTCCTGGTACCTACAGGACACTACTCTGCTCTGTAAAACCACATGCCTTGAACAAATATTGAAAGCTAATGCTTGACGACTGAAATTAAAAACAGGGATGTATCAGGTATCCTAAAACAAATTCCTGGGTCATTCCTGGAATGTATTATGTAAAGAAAAAGGGAAAGAAACTATGATGACCTTGGAAATTACGTACCACAGCTAAAACAGGTATCTACTGGAGTCAAAGTAACAAAACAAAATAACTTCCAAAAATAATAATTACACAAAGACATTCCACAGTTTTGGCCAAGAATTGATGCAAGGAACAGCCATTAATATGATATCCATCAGTGAAAGGTAAGGAAAAAAAACCATGTTCATATTCAGTTAAAGGGTAGCTAGCAGATCTGGCTTTGGAGAACCATTTTCTGACCTTACATCAATCAGCTCTTCCTTCTCTATTGTCTGATTTTTCACCCTAATGCATACAATGAAAAGCCCAGCTTTCCATATCAAGTCCTATCTCTTTTTACTTCCTAATCTTTCCCTGTGGTATTGCCTTCTCCCTCTCCTGAAGTACACCTGATGTATACCCGATGCTTGTATCCACATGAAGTACAATATCCCTCTAAGTTTTCATAATAAGCTTCTTGTAGGAGCTTTCAAGAACGATGGTAGGTGTTTACATGGAGGCAGTCCCTAGCCTTTTGTGTATAAGTAGCAGTTACTGTATGAAAATCAAAAGACTCTTCCATCAACTTAATTTTGCAGATAGGTTAAAGAATTATTTCATTCTTCTGCACCTATTTCTGTGTTTTCCTAAGGGACACTCCATTTATCTTAGATAAAAGAGCAACAGGAAGTGCTGCTAAGTCTTGATTTGTTTTCAGTTATTTCACAATATTTCAGGTTGATCTAACACCCTCAGCTGCTGGAGGCCATTGATCAGGACAGAATGGGCCTGTCATAGGGGATCACTTGTGGGAAGTAAGTAAACATACTCAGGACCTACAAAAACAAATCAAACAGAACAAAGCTCCTTATCTTCTGTGAGGGGTACAGTAAACTGACAGAAGAACAAGCCCTCAGAAATCAGTCCACTCACCCAGCATACCTGTCTGTGAATGACCATGATAATTCACAGTTTGAAAGCCCACACCCCTTAACTAACAGCTTTACCTCTGTCTCCTTTATACTCTCTGTTCAGGTATTTATATACATTGACAAGATTTTGAGTATCAGGGCTATTTATACTAGTACATGTTAGACTTGGTAGAAAACAGAGTTGAGACCTAAGTGTGCAACACTGTCTATGATTACTGATGCTCAGTCAGCCTCTGCACTGCCATGTGCCTAGGCTAGTTTTCCCTGAGGCAGCAGCAACAGTGGTTTTAGGCTCCAGAAAGACCACCTGTATTTTTTGTGCCCTTGATGTGGAAGTGAGTTAACATCTTAATTCTATGCTTATCATCAGAAAGCTTCAGAGCTGGGGTCTCTGTAATGCCTTCATTACTACCAGGGCTACTGTATATTTTCTGTCAACTTCCTGCCATTATGACGTAGGATTGTTCCTTCAGGTAGTTAAGTTAGGGCTTTTTTTGTTGAGATCAATAACTAGGTATGGTTTTACCCCATTGATGGATGCATTTTATCTTGCTATAATTAAAGGTGTTGTAGGTGTCTATACTTTCTATTTGTGGTATATCGATACCTTCAGCCAACATACTGCCACTCCACACAGGAAGGATGACTGCTCTAAGTTCTACATTCTATTTCCTCTTTCTGCTGGGTTCATTATCAAAGGATCACCAAGGGAATCATTACACCACTCTTTCTAGCACCAAACCAGTTCATGTTCCCGTGTCCAGCTCCAACTAAACAGAAAGACTTTTTGTTTGCACTTGGTGGACCATTTTTTATTGTGATACTGTACTCTGGGCAGTAAACCTGCTGTCACTTGGTTTCATATGCACACTCCTTACAATCTATTCCTAAATGAAGTAATCTTACCCCATGCTTTACCTTCATTTTTTGCCACAGCTCATGTGGACCAACATGCACTCTGTGTAACTCTGCTTGTTTTACTTATGCTTTTCTACTTCAAATCATCTGTCTCACCCAATTCTCAATTCTTTGTCATCTCCAGTGTGCACACTGTTCCTCATAAGCCTCATTGTAGACCCCAGAATGGGTTTTGTCTGTTGTACATATAACTTATTTCTGAAGCTTGCAGGAAAACTTGTATGGAGGGGAGGGTGAAGGTGTTCACAGGTCTTCATTGACAATATGAACTAGATCTGTTGACAAAGGTCTCTCAGCTGTGACTCACTGCCCCTTTGGCTTTTCCCCTTCACTGCCCTGGCCTGATGAAATTGCACAAAGGGGACAGATGGCCCTTGTGGGGAATTGACAGGGGAGAGAAAATAAAATTCCCTCCTTGTCCTGCAGTGCATTTCATCATGTGCATGATCAGAGACAGGAAAGGAGAGGTGAGCAAAGCAGTGCAGACAGTAGATATCACCATCACTAAAAATCCCCGAAGCCTTCTCTGACATTTAGTTTCCAAAGGATGACCTGCATTTCTACTCTGAAGTTGAAGAGCTCATTACTCTTTGTTATTTAGGCAGTGGTGACTGAGTCTGACTGCACTCTGAAGTTCTCAGTACACACATTTATAAGTTCAAGATGGCCTTGCATTTATTTAACTACCTACTGCTGCTCACCCCAGCAGAAGGACACAGGAACTCACAATCATGCTAAAAAAAGTATTGAAATATAGATCTATAAAGACATAACAAATGGGCTTCAGCTTAAAATTAATAAGAAAAAATTTATAAAACCTGTTATTTAACTTAGCAAAAAGAGATCGGCAACTACCAGACCTTTGTGAGGGACAACCACCCCACACAGATCAGCAGCAAGCTTTTCATTCTGAAATCTTCAAATACAGCAGGTAACTTTAATCCCTGTAACATGCAGAACAATATGTACCAAGGAATTTTTCCCATGGCAAATAGCCTTTGTATTAGCAGGAGACAAGTTATCTTGTGTGGCCTGCAAGTGGATTTATTAATTATCCCTCCAATTCCTATCAGGTATCCTCCTGTGGGGGACTGTATTTGATGGGTTCCCTACGCACTGCAAATTAATGAGCATGTCTACACTGTGCAAATCCACCAACCTGTTGCCTTTCAGACCACTCAAGGACAGGAGGGAGCCCAGCCAGTCGGACAGTGTTTGTAATATGGCACCCAGCAATTCTGGACTCAACATCATCTGGCCTTCAGCTTTCCAAGAATGCACTTCACCTCCAACCCACAGCAGCTAACACAGTATGGAAAGGTTCCTTCATCAGACCCACAAATCCTACACACCCCTGCAAAAGCACAGGAACAAGTGTTTGAGTCAGCATAAAGCTTGCAACTGGGGAAGAGTTGTAGGAGAGAGAAAAAAAAAAAATATTTTTAAATCTGAGGTCTGGAAACAAATCAAAACATGTGTCAGACAAAGATTACAGATTTCCCTACTGTTATACCACTGTCTCGAGGCATCTTTCCAGTACCTGTATTTCCTTTTGGTAGTGGTTGTTAGCTAGAATAAAGGCTTGCACCTAAGGAGATTCCTGTGCATTGCAGCTCTTCTCTGGGAAGATGCTACATCATTATTTCCCCACCTCTAAAACAAGGCACCTGGTGTCTTCTCTGTAGAGCACTCCAAGTTTTGCTGATGAAAAGTACTTTATCAGTCATTGTCCCCAGGAAATATTTTCTGTCTGTCAAACATGAAACAAGATATTCACATAGAGAAGTTTTTTGCTGAGTCAATTTACCAGGTTTTCAATGTTTATAATACAAGATGCAGGAAATGTAGTACTTCAACTCTGAGGTTTGGTCCCTTATTGAGATTCATGCTCACCACTTCAGTAAATGAAGCCCAGTTCATTTATTCCCTGTAAAGACTCAGTCAGTGTACTTTCGAAAAAACCTGTAGTTTGAGAGTTGGCTGTTTTTCTATCTAAAGTTTAAAAAAGGTAACTAAAAATCTTCATCAGTATGTTTGATACTACATTTGTAATCCTGTTTTGCCTTTACCTTTTTTTAAACTTCTTTCTTTTAATTTTCTTCTTAGATGTCAAAATTTTTTGGAGAGGATTAGAAACATGTAGTGACACTTTGACACCTTTTTTTTTTTTCCTCTCTCCTGAATTGGCACATGGTTCTTTTCTATTAAGGTTTCACACCCCTGGCTGACATATAATCTGTTTCCTAAGAAAATACACTTTTATCAGATTGTGAAAAGATTCTTACATAAAGAAAAAACAGCGTATTTTGATAGTTTGCTAAACATCTGGAACTTTTATAAATTCATTAAGGCTGCTTTCCAATCGGGTTGAAGACATTAGCAGGCTCTGAAGGAGATCAGCATGGTGATGCAGTATGTGCTGTAACCAAAGAGCTTAGAAACCACAGTGACATTGCTGAAATAACAGAGATAAAAGGGAAAGTAGGGCTAAACTACTAATGCATCCAAAATCACCTGGCTCCCAACAGGAATTTCCATTTTGGTTTTGAATGGGCTTGGTTAGGTGGCACAGGCTTGTGTTGTTCTGGAAACTTTTGCTCAAGGAACACAGTTGGATTGGGGGCACAAAGCAGAGAAGAGAGGTCAGGATCCTGGTGAAAGGTTCAGGTGTGCTGTGAGCACTGGTAGAGAGGGAAAAAAAAAAAGGATCAGGTTTCTAGAGGCAATGGATTTCAGATCCAAAACCAGTCATGTTTCATTATTCACGGTGAAAGAAAAACAAACCAATTCATTCTGGTTTGGTCAAAAAAATAGACTCTACAAGCTTTTTGAATGCAATTGTTTCTTGATGAAACAATTATTGTGAAATCATACATCAAAAAAAAAAATTAATTTTGAAAATGTGAAAGTAAAATACTTTGGTTTTTAAAGGGTTGGCAGTAATTTGCTATTCTGAAAAGAAGTAGTCACTGAGATAAATATGCACTGGGACATGCATTGTTATTTTATTTTTCTAATAGCTAAAATTTTTCCCCCTTTCAATCTTTGGTGGATACTTACTGCTTCATAAGGCCATCTAGCACTCCATAAGCTTTTCTCAAAACTAGCCACAGATTTCTCAACAGAGGAAAGAACTTCTTTTCACAACTACCTCACAATTTTTTTATCCCTAGGACAACATGCTGGTGACAAATCTTATTTCTTCTCACAGAGAGCATTGGTTAATGAGTAAATATTGCAACTTGAGAATTAATCTTAATAATTAATTCAGCGTTTGTGGCTCAAAATGAAATATCAGTAGCTATATTCTATATGACAACACTGATCATACTGCAGAGGTCTAGGTAAACATTATGTATTTACAAAAGCTTGCTATTTCTTGAACTTCAGACAGACAATCAAGTTACATAGGTGTAATGAGCAACTTGTCAGCTAGGAGAAGGTGTAAATGAACTCCAGTTTATAAAAGTGTTATCTGAATGAATTTGTCAAAGGCCGAGAGACTCACAAAGAGAGGTGCGGCAGTTCTGCCACTGCACAGGGACACACCGTGCTCACTGTATGCCTCAGCTCCCACCACAGCTAACCAGGCTTGTCAAGAACCAATCAACATTTCTCACCTGATCAGTCACTGGGATGAATATGACTTAGATCAGTGCAAGCACATGATACTGCCATCAAAAACCACCAGGTGCGCAGTGACACACACATTGAAGGGACCTGCAGGAAGTTTTTGTCAAACTCGCATACAGAAGCTCTAGCACTGGGTGCCAAAACCACTCACGCTGTCTCGCAACCCCCTCCATTTGCATTGTTTCACAACTGCAAATCATCAGTCAACCTAACACCAGGAAGCCCTATGGAGTGGGTATTTTTGAAAAGCCAGTTTCTGCCAAAAGCAGCTTTGTTTCTCTTGAAGAATTCATGCATGCCAGAAAACCTTGGCCACTGAAATGGAACTGTCCCATCTGAGGGGACCACAGCTTGGGGTAATGCTTGGTTCTCTAATGGTGATGCTGCACTCCTCAGCTAGAGCTCCAGGGTAGCTGACAGAAACTTTTCATATTGGACTGGTGAGCAAATATTAAACAAGCCATCCTTGCTGGTAAGATGAGCTGCACCCTTCCATCAGTCACATCTGGCCCTTGGCACACTCTGTGCACTTGGAATCACCCTGATGACGATAGCCCTAAATCGGAGCAGAAACACATTAGTGCAATGGTACCAAGGTCCTTGTGCTGTTTTCACTGCCTGGTCCATTTGAATGATGTCAAACTTTAAATAGTAGTCATCACTTCAGTGGTTTTTGGGAGCTAAACATCTACTTTCAAAAAGGAGGAGCAGTAGACCTCAATAGCTAATGCAATTGGCAAACCATAAGGTAGGAACTTCTGCCTTGTTGCTTCCAGAGATAACTGACATATATATTTACATATTGTTCCTGGCTGATAAAGCTCTAATCACTTCATAGGAAGACAGGATGTATAATTATTAGTAAAAATAACATAAATGCTTTTCTATTTTATTTTGCTTAGTGCTCATCCTTTGTATAGCACTACCCAAATATGGGTGACCTTATATTGCAATATAATTTACAGTTATACATTTCTTATATTCTCTTGATTTAAATCAGAAGAAGGTTTTTTTAGTAGAAATATGAAAGAAATTACTGCAAGCAAGCAAAAATTGTCCCAAGTCCCAAAGTGTAGGTGTACATTTCCATAATGGCTACAAGACTGGAAAAGCTATGGCACTTTGTGCATGTGTCTTGGAAGGGAGCTAGTAATCTTCATGTGCTTTGTCCTAGTGATTGAAATAAATTACTTGCTTAAATTGCTAAGCACGATGACCCATCTGTTGGCCCATGCATGTTCAGATTCTCAGTGGGTTTATTATTCCAAATAATGACTGCCATATGCAACAGTAAACAGTTCTTTCAAAATTGACTGAACGATCCTGTGCTACTTTTGAAGGCAATTTACAAAAGTTATACATGTTCCCCTCAAGAACCTGCCATTCAACTGAACTTTTAGAAAGTGATCCTGACTGGTTAATTCTGATGGAGCAATTGCACTGCTTTTCTGTAAAGGCAGAGACAAAACTGTAGCAGGAATCTAGATTGGATCAGATTTATTCTCAATAAATGCAGAAGACTGAAAATTATGAATTATACAGCTCTGCAGACCCAAACAGCACCAGATATATCCCAATATAGTAGTTTATTTGTATTGCCAAAACAAGTATGATAAAATCATGTTGCAGGAGCGATCAGTGTCTTTAACTATGCATTGCAAAATATCTCTAAGCTGACAATAGCCACAGTAACACTCACCAAGATACCAAAGAAAGAAAAAGATTCTACCAATGCAGATTAACCTTCCTTTTCAGAAAATGACTGAATGACTAGCTGAACTCTATAATGCTCCTTGATGGTCTACAAATTCTGCCCCTTTCAGAACCAAGAATCCAGGGGTGAGGGCTCTCCCTGAAAATGTTATCCCGCAGTCCTCACCTCAGAGGCACAGGCCAGGAGACCACGAGCATGAGCATCTTAGTGGGTGTCTGGAGCTGGGGCAGAAGGCAAGGGTAAGAGCAGGACCCAAGGCAGCATAGACACATGGCTCTTGCTGTCAGCATGCTGAGAATGAAGGGATCAGGGCACAGGGAAATTTGTCTAGATAGGGGAGTGGTTTTCCTGCTGACAAATTAACGAGTGCAGCTAGAGATGAACATCAGCCTTAGCAGGAGATAAGTATTATCAGGTTATTCCCTCGGCAGCTTCTTCTGCCTCTCAATAACTTATTAAGTCCCTGTTCAAGTTAAAACTGTCAGAGCCATAGCGCTGAGCAAGCACAGTGAAAAAAGGTCATCTGTTCTCAGGAAGGGAGATACCAGTGGGGGGTAAGCCCACAGCCTGCCCACCATACTAGTGTGCAGGTACCTACAGCTCACAGAGCTAGGTGGGACTAAAGAAAACCAGACTTACCATCAAACACTGTTCATGCCTCTACAGGTTAAAGCATCTGCCAGTGTGTTGGTTTTGATCACCTCCCTTTTTTTTATTATTCTTCATTGCTGATTTTCTGTTAAATCCCACTGGTTCCCATCCTCTAACCTTTCCCTGTTAAGGAAGGGCTGAAAGCCAAACTTTCACAAACAGTACTCAGATACACCTACTTAATAAATAAATAAATGGCAAGTCTCCCTTTCATAACTTCCTTTGCCTCTAATTTAGACCATCCCCATTTCATCCGCAGGCTGAGCACACGTTCAATTCATACAAGGCCCATAAACCATGTTAAGACCACAGAGCATCCATGATTTGTTCATGATGTTAACAATGACTCACCATGGCCAGATTACAGATGTTAGATTGCTGATGGATGGCCCAGAACCAGCACGTGGTATTCAGCTGAGGTATTAATCATGTGTGGAAAGATCTTTCTTTTTTCTTTTGGTCCCTGTGAATAATGAAACCTCTAATACAGTATATTGTACTTTACAAGCTCACTGAAATGAACTCCTTACTAAAAAGAGAAAAGGATAACGTTATTAAAGCAGATGAATGCTGTACATGACATGATGACATATTAGGACTTTCTGGATAGCTAAATGAATACACTTGCTTTTTGTTGATTTATGCCAGTGGGATGGGCCTTTCTTTAAATAGCTTTTCCCAAGAAGAGAGTTTTCTTGTTTCCTCTTTCTTTGTTGGAAACAGCTAACTTGCTGAGTGTAGTAATGGACTGACAGTTATTAATGAAAAATGCAAAAGAAAATCATGTCAAGGAGTAGTAAAGACTAAATGAAGATTTGGGTAAGAAATAACTCATCTCGAGATGGAAGTAATATTTTCCCTGGGCATGCTGGCAGAGATCTATCTTCTTCTGAGGTACTGAATGAGATCAGGTGTGAGAATCTTCCACACCATTTTGTTTTCCTTTTCTTTTGACATGACTATTTTCATTGATAAAAGGATAGCAAGATGTACAGGGCAGTGTACATTAAGTGCCTATACAGAATCTTAGAATGAAAGGTGTTGGAAGGGACCTCTAGAGGTCATCTAGTCCAAACCCCCTGTATTGATAAGGTCGCCTCAGTCTTCTCTTCCCCAGGCTAAAAAGACCCAACTCCTCGACTTCCTCGTAAGAGAGGTGCTCCATCATCATGAGAGAAGTCTTCGTCATCTTTATAGCCCTCCGTTGGACTCTCCAGTAGTCCTCTGTCTCTCTTGAACTGGGGAGCCCAGAAATGGACAAAGTAGTCCAGATGTGGCCTCACCAGGGCAGAGAAGGAAGGAGAACCTGTTGACCCTAGTCTTCTTAATGTACTCAAGAATACCATTGGCCTTCTTGGCCACAAGAACACATTTTTGTCTCATGGTTAACTTATTGTCCACCCAGATTCCCACATCCTTCTACCTGGAGCTGCTTTCCAGCAGGTGAACTCCTAACTTGTACTGGTACATGGGGTTATTCCTCATCAGGTGCAGTGCTTGCCCTTGTTAAACTTCTTTAGGTTCCTTTCTACCCAACTCTTCAGCCTGTACAGGTCTCACTGAATGGCAGCACAGCCTTCTGCTGTGTCACCCACTCCTTGCAGTTTTGTATCATCAACAAGCTTGCTGAGGGTACACTCCATCCCTTCATCCAGGCCATTGATGAATATGTTGCACAGGACTGGGCCCAGGAGTGACCCCTGGGGAATACTGCTAGCTACAGGCCTCCAACTGGACTCTGCACCGCTGATCACAACCTGCTGAGCTCTGTCATTCACCTTGTTCTCTATCTTATTGTTCACTCATATAACCCACACTTCCTGAGCTTACCTATGAGGGTATTATGGGAGACGGTGTCAAAAGCTTTGCTGAAGTCAAGGTAGACAACAGCCACTGCTCTCCCCCTCATCTACCCAGCTAGTCACAGCATCCTAGCCTGTCAGAGTGGTCAAGCATGATTTCGCCATGCTGGCAACTACTCATAACCTTTTCCTCCACATGCTTAGAGATGACCTTCAGAATTACCTGTTCCATCACCTTTCCAGGGATGGGGGTAAGACTGACTGGCCTGTAGTTTCCTGGGTCCTCCTTCTTGCCCTTTTTGAAGACTGGAGTGACATTGGCTTTCCTCCAGTCCCAAGGCATTCAGTAACTCTGCCTTCTCTGTATCCTCTGTCACCAGAGCTCCCACCTCATTCAGCAGTGGGCCCACATTTTCCCAAATCTTCCTTTTGCTATTGACATACTTGAAGAAGCTCTTTGTGTTGTTTTTGACATCCCTTTGCCAGGCTTACTTCCAGAAGGGCTGTAGCCTTCCTCCTTGCATCCCTACATACTCTGAATGTGTTCCTATATTCCTCCCAAGTGACCAGTCAATGAATGCATATTATCACCATCCTTTTCCATTTTCTTCTTGTTTGATGCCCAAAAGATCCAATGACCAGTGCCACATAACTTGCAAGAAGAGTCTTTCCATACACTTCTATGCATTGAAGCTGTTTTCTTTAGTAACACATTCTGGAGTGTTTGGGCTTTTCTTTTTTGCCAAGTCACATTGCATTGATAACAAGGAAATATGTTGAAAATTAAAAATAAAATAAATCCACAAAAGACACCATGAAGCACACAGAAAAGAATAATCAAGTAGAGGGCTCTGTGCAAATGGAGACACTGCACACCAGAGCCAATAACTCCCTCTTCCACCCCAGACACAAAACTGTTGCTTGTAAAAAGACAAGACAACTAATGTGCAGGTGAGCACCATCACTTTGTGGAAGAAAGATGGATGATAGCCTGACTAATTTGTCCAGTTAGGTTATGCTGACTTCAGTGGTATACCACATTAACTCAGTGACAACTTGCTCAGAGAGCTCTAATGTGCATACTTAGTGAGCTTAACCTCTCCAAAACCACACAGAGACACACCAAAGCAAGTACATGAGCTTAGGTCTCCTGAGTGTACCACAATGACCTAAAACCTGTTTCACCTTTCTTCACTGAGGGAGGTAACTAAGTTAAATCACAGGGGGAAAAACAGTATCCCTTTCTGTTGAATTTTTTTCAAAATTGCAAATTATGTCAATTTCAACCCGCTCTATTCAGCCTGGCATTTCTATTCCAAGATAAGACTTACATGTCCCCAGACCTTATTTCAGGAAAGCATAATTCTGAAAGCATATCAGCACATGCTTAAATGACTACAATGACAGTATCCAATTGCAGCTGAAAGTTTTGTGAAGTGCTTTCCTGAAGCAGGATGTAGAAGAAAGGCATGTAATGGATGTTAGCCTCCCACACTCATGGGGCAGTGGCCAACATCTTTGCTGACAAGCTCAGAAGTGGTGAAGGATCCAAAGTCCACTTGGCTCCATGAAAAAAGCAAGGCTTGGAAAAAGCTTACATTTTCTGCTGTGTTACATTTGTTACAGTCAAATTTACTAGTGCACATTTTGAGAATTCCTTCAGCTAAATTATTCTAGCCAGAAATATAGGAAAATTGTTTTGTATGTGAAGAGTCCAGAGTTCATATTTTCCCACCTGAATCTGTCTGAATCTGCTCTCTGTAGTCTGGGTTTTGCTTCTGAGCAATGCTGATACTGTGCAGAAGTGCTCTATCATGCAACAAATCACTGCCAAGAGGACAGATGAGGAAAGCTGTCACCTCTTTTTTACTTTTAGATTTAGCCATATCTTTTCTGATGACAGCTTTTTTTTTTTTTAATTAGTTTCTCATCAATATTCATACTCATAACTTCATTTAATTTAACTGAACTAGAGAACTACCTCTTTTCCATTATACCATCTTTGCCTTTTTTTTTCTTCAGATAGCCTATTTGAAGGTACAAGCTCACAGAACTCTATTAACTGAACACTTCATTTGGAGCAAAACTCTGCCTTTAAAGTGGAGTGAAGATATGTAAGAACACAGATACCTGGATGCAGGACACCACTATGGACTGGATCTCCAGAAATGGCCACATGCTTAAAAAGAAAGCATGAAATTCCAAAACCAAAGTGTCTCATTCTTCTTCAGGCTCTTCTTAAGATGTGACTGAAGGCAATAATGTATCAAAAATAAGTAAGCTTATATCAGAGCAGGGAAATAGTCAAAAAACAACATTCAGTTTGTTCCTGAAAGGGTGAATAAAATAAGGTTTATCCTATGTGGCACTTACAGCCATATAAGAAGCAAAGATAACAGTAAATTAAAATATTAGAGGTGTGGATATATTTTCCTATGCTGCTGAAAAACCTGCCATTAATGCAAACCATACAGTATGCTGTGCTCCTCAATACAAGAAAAGCAGATGGTTTTGATATACCATGACTGTCCCTTCAGAAGGCAAACTCAGAAGGGAAGCAGTGGGTTCAGCATCAAGGCTAATGGACATTTCTGGTAATAGTATCATGGATAAGTAGGGACAGTCCCTGGGAATTTGGAGGCAGCAGAAATTACATCCTACTGGCTGTAGATGCTGCGGGAACCAAACACCTGGGAGAATATTTGGCTTCAAGGCTGCTGCTATTTTGGAAGATGTGGACTTACCTTTGCAGGGAAAGGAAGTAATTAATATAGGTGTATGTGGAACTGAAGATAGCACTGAGAATCTCTCCTGATAGCTGTGGCTAGCTCTAAATACTTCTGTTCTCTGTGTGCCATGGTGTGAGGTGATAACTGATATGCTCAGACAGGGATATCAAGAGGAGGATGGGGACTGAAAACTCTGTTTCAGGCACCAAGACAATTTTCTTGTAAAAGGAAATCCGAAACTGGTGGAGAGTGGAATGCACCTCACACCGAAAGACTGCTGTAGGCTTTGGCCGGCACACCTAACTCACACCCACTTCAGTCCTCAAGACACCATTTAGAAGGGGCTTGAACAGGGGAAAAAACAGCATGAGGTCAATATGACCCTAGTTTAATTAATCACTACTGCATTAGAAGCAATAACTGGGGAAATATAATGATAGTCGGACCATATGAAGCAGCTGCAAAGTTTCTTAGTAACTTTAAGAATGACCCTTCAACCCTTTCTCATTATTCATATGATTAATGCTTATCCAAGTGAATAGTCTCATTGATTTAACTCACTACTTCCACGAGTAAGGACTTCAGAATTAGACATAGAAATATAGAATTATACTCTTCCCTGGTTATTTCAAATCCAGATTTAGTTAAGTGCAGTGATTAACTAAATAGACCTTCCCCCACAGAGGCTTTTCAGAAGGTACTCTGTAACTAGGGGTTTCACTTTAACTAAAAGAACCATGTCAACAACCATAGTGTAATATGCCTTTCTAGACCCACCTGTATCAATTATGAAGTTATTTTAGATGTTCATAAGCAATCTTTAAAATCACTCTCCACTTGAATTCAACACATAAAAAGTCAAGAATTAAAAAAAAATGGGGAAGATAGGAAAGACATTAAAAGCATAATACAATGCCTTGTTAAAGTTTCCATTAAGAATTAATTTTGCCCAAATACAAAGAGTTTTACAAAACTGCCTTTATGACATTTTGAACAGTTTTCACAAGTCCAATAAGTAGCTATGGATAGCAAAGTGCTCATTTTTCCCCAGGAACACCAATATAATACTATTCCACTCAGTGTGGTCTGTATTTTTGACATATGCAAAAAGCCCAGACAACTTCCTTGGTATCATTATTCACCAGGAATCTGTAGCCTGTCTCTTGTTCTATCCCTAAGTAAACTTCCTCTATCTTTTTAAAAAAATTTTCTTCAACTCTTTATGAATCACTTTGCTGCTGTCTTAGAGAAAATCAGAAAATCCCCTTTATTATGAGGAGCTGCTTCTCTGAATGGGTGAGGGACTCTAGGAGAATACTGTTCTTGTGGCAATGACTTCATACAGGTTTTCATCATGGAATCATCACAGGTAATATAATCCATATTTCTATTAAAACTGTAAGTTATTTTTAAGTGACAGATACTGGGGGACTTTCATCAAATGCTGGAGCATTGTATGTGCTTGCTATTAACACCTCTCCATCAGGTTTGCATTAGATATACAAATCACATCTCTGCAGTTAAAAATCATCTCCATTCTAAGAAGAGTGCTGGACAGACCCAACCTGGTGATGGCAGCAGGTGATTTATGTTCCATTTCAAATAACATTTCAGCTTCCATAAATAAGGACACAAACTTCTTCACACCGTCAGGCTAAGCCTGTGTCCTTTTCTCTTTCTGTGTATTAACACTCAATTTTAGGTGGCAGGTGGCATTTTTTCCCTTTACTGTTGTGTAAAGAAAAGTTGCTCATCTGTTCCTTTACTGACGTGTAGAGAAAAGTTGCTCATCTCCAGATTTACAACACAACCAGAAGAAAACTGAACAGATACACACAATGGAGCAGCTACGGTTAAATTAGCTTCTATTACCAGTATTGTACCTCAACTCCGTATCTTACCATTGCCTCCTCCATTTCTCAAATTCAGCTAAGGTTTTTCTTCCATACTCTTCAAACATATTTGTATACCAGTGCTCACACATGAACAACTCTGCCATTGTAAGGAGCATTCATATCAAGCCCTTTCTATACAAGGGAGCATGAATACTGGTGACAACATTTGTCCTACCATGAGCTTCTCACACACTTTGTTGGGTTAGTTTCTCTTCCTGGTGTATTATTCTCTGGCACAGAATTAGTAATATTTATTTAGCCAAGCATTTCTGTTCTTCTGGTTTATCCCAGATCAAAACATCACCTATATAAAACACACACTGTCACTAAAATGTGTTTCATTCTCAGCAGAGCACCTCAGGCACCCAAAAGGCCTTTGTGGAAATTGTGTTTCCCAAAGGACGTGTTAAATTTGTATAAACAAATGTTCTCCATTTTCATGGAATGTGTGATCACAGAATTGTGTCTTTCCAATAGAAACAATATAATTAAAGAATGAAACATGGGGTCAGTGCAGTATATAGCACTCATATGGAAAGGTCTCAGCACTGAGCTCAGAAGTCTTGCCACACTCACCTCAGTGTAACAACACACCCATTCTGTCCTTGACTTCTCTCCACCAGTTTCCAGTGTCCAAAAAGTTCAACTGTTTAAAGGTGCACTCCCAATGCCACACATTTCCCAGCACTGTGCTCTTCCAGCACAACTAAGATTGCCCTTTTTGGTCTTAGTCTCCCAGACACTCCCTTTACTGCAATTCAGAGTTCATTTATTCAAAATTAAATAGTAACAGTGAGCTGTTCTGACAGAAAGTCTTTCTACTTCCTCCTTTCTACAAAACTAGCAATAAATAAAGCCAAAATTTGACATTTTCAATTTACATGTTAAAATTTTCTCCTACTGACTTGGAGCAGCTTGGAGCAGAGCCAGACAGATGTGAGGATGTAGTTCATCTGGGAAGGGAAACTAGAGTATAATTTGGCAATTTTTCTGGGAGGAAAAGGCACGCCAAAGGGAGCCAAGCCTCTGAAAAAGTAAAATATACATAGCTCACCTCTTCTCCCAATATTACAGCAGTAAAGTGATATACCGTTATTAATATTTATTGCCACTGAGCAGCATACGATAGTATATAGAAATTACTGGCACCAGAAGGAGGTGAGCAAGAATAGGATGGGCAAGAGGAATGGATTGAATAAGCTGGCCCAGCCAGTGATGATAGTGGGTTTGGCTAACCACTCTGAAAAGATGCTGTGACCAAAAGCACAGAAATTGCTCTGAGAATGGACTCTCAGCTGAGAGTTTTCAGTGCAAGAAAGTCCTAATCACAAATTAACCAGCTAACTCCATATGAGGTGGACACTGTCAAGTTTGTTTTCCACCAGAAGCACAAAGCAACTTCCAGAACAAAAAGGAAAATCACATGTGCAGCAACTGATCCTGTTTCCCAGCTATCAGGGTGATGGGAACTCAGCGGTGTCTGCATATGATGAAGCTATGTCCCCAGCACAGGAGCAAAACAGCTGTGGAAGAATTTAAAGAGGGCACTGAAACCTTATCCTTAGGCAGTGCAAGGCACTGTCAAGGAATTTCAGTCTTCACAGCCAGTGATAGAGCTTAAAAGCCAACAGAAACACTTGCTTACATATTTCACTCTCCAGTGAAACCAGTGACAGGTCCCCTCCCATTAGCTGAACCCTGGATTTATCAGGAGCAGACATCTGTGGCCACTGTCTACTGGGACCACCCATCAGCAGCAGAAAATACCTTCATGCACTCAGTGAATATCAGGAGGTCAGGGGTCACTTGCTCCTACCAGTTGACTAAAAGTACCTCCATACAGCCTGAATAAAAGGTCATTTTAAGATACTGTGCAATTCACTGGCAGGGCACATCTTAGGACAGGACAAAGGCAGCAGAAGGAGTGAGCCTTATTCCAGCCCTACTCTGACTTCAGAAGTCATCACATTCCCTATGATAACAATTTAAAACATAAGCCTCTTATCAGCCACACATTGTATTACAGACAGAAATGCAAACATAGATATTTTCCTCCTTCTAAAAATAGCTTATTCTCTTTTTTCTTTTTAGAAAATAACAATATGAGGAAAAAGACCGTTTTATTTTTCTGCAGGATTTACATCTTTCTGGCTCCAGAGAAACTAGTAGCAGCTGGTTTAATTTCCTCAGTTTCCCATGTCAAGGGTTCAAACACAGTTGTAGATACTCTTTATGACTGAAATGTTCTCCTGCTCTTAGGATCAAAAAACTTTAAACAAAGTCAGATGACTCCATTTCAGTGTGCTGGGAAAGCCTGAGCAAACTCTACATGGATACATTTCTCCTCACATTTACAAGCACCACTCTGCAATAAGATCTCTACAGTGAAATGCCTGTCCTTTCAGTGGACATCCAGTTTTCCCCCTTTGGTAGTTCTTTCTACCCAGTCCCCCCTTTGACAAAACTCCAGGAAGCCTGATACAAAATCTAAGTTGTGTTTATATTTCATTTGCCTTAAAATCTTTTTCTTTGTCAAATAAAGACCAAATAAAAATAGAAAGAAAGAAAGAAAGAGAAAAAAAAAAAAAAGTGACCAGAAGAGAGAGGCAGTAAAGAATTAATTAAATAGGGAAAACATTGAGAAAGATGAAAAAAAAAAATCACAGACAAAAACAGATGCCACGCGTAGACCTATTGGTCTGTGCAATGAAGACTTACAAAGGAACCTGCTCACAAAGAGACTGACAGCCCAGAAATGTCTCCCAGCAGCAGCTGTCAGGAATGGGAGAACAAGCTCTGTTCCTCTCCTGTAGAAGAGATGATAGTTCCCTGTTGTGAGAGTAGGTGTTAATTATTATTTCCTTTCTAGGACCAAAGGAGGCTTTTAAATCTATCTGATGCATCAGTAAAATAGGCTGTGACTATATATATATATATATATATACATATATGGCAAGAGGGCATGGTATGGAGCTCTCCCATCTGTGGCTGAGAAGCAAAATCAAAAACAAGTTAGTAGGAAATTTAGTACTTTTAGTATGGTGGTGCATCTGGTTATCCAGGCAGTGGGGCCAGCAGGGTATGTGACCACAGGGTATATGATAAGCTGCATTTTTATCAGCTTGCAGTTTATTAATAGGAAGGCTTGGGTTTTTTTCTTGTATGCATCAAGTGCAAAGGTTCACATTTTTGTTCAGCCATAAACCAGCAGCGGAAACCAACACTGGTCACTGAGGGAGCCTTTTCACTTCAGCAGGTGAAGGTACTGACTCCACATCCTGCAGGCAAGTCATACCTTATTTTGCTGACTGAAGAAGATGCCACTTAAATTAAAACTTGTGTAACCATATGTTTCAAAACTGTGGGTCATATTTTATACAGGAATGACTGTGACAGGCTGTATATTTCCGCTAATTTGCTGTATTTCCACAATGACCTGATAAATATAGCTATCGAACTTTATGTCACTTTTAAGTTAAAAAAATAACTATCAAGCCTATGTATCAGAAAGATTCTTCATATAAGCTAGATATTACCATAAAAAAGGCACAATTTAAATATTAATGATTTTTCTGTAATGTTAATGCATTGATTTATAATGTGCGATTGTATGCACTTAAACCATTCCATTTAACCCCACAGCATATTGTTCAGACACTACATTTCACTTATGCAGGAAGTCTTGGCCTTTGAATGATGTGTAACACAGCAGCAGAACAAATCAAACAACAGAGTGGCCAAAAACACAGTTCATCACATCATATACAGTTAGGGGCCCCTCAGCATAGCAGATGGGGTTCAACAGATAGATATGTATAAAGGAAATACATAGAAAACCAAAATTTTATTAAACATGCAATACTAGTCAATGTGGAGCTGAGAGTTATTGCTATGAAAGCATGGGGCTCTGCCACCAAGACTCACATCTGCAGACCAGCAAGTGCACCCATCTGGTAAATCCCAGTGAAAAATGCTGAAAAGGATGCTGCTTGGGTCAATGGGCTACCTGAAACCCAGGAGGAAACCCTCATGTTTACATCATGTCTTAAATATAATCGTTCCCAATCCATGTGTGACTACAGTTATCTCCATCAGGAAGCAAATGACACCAGGTAGGGAAAAATACATGCAGATTTTGTTCACTACTCAAATACATCATGGATCTTAAGGTATTTGAGAGAAACAGAGCAGAAAACCTCCTGAAGGCAGTGGCCAGTTTCATTTTTCCTCAGGGGCTTCACCAGGTTTCCTTGTGCAGTGTTTCCAGTCATTTCCTAGGTACTGACAAATAGTTCCCTTCCAGATAAACTGTGGAAAATGATTGAAGAGGGACCTGCTTATAGCTGCTTCAGGTGCTTGGGTGGGAATAAAAGGCCTGTGTCCCAGCAGTGCGGGCAGAGGAACTAAAATGGGGCAAGTATGGCCTTGGGGTTGGGTTTAAAGCAATTTGAGGATTCACCAGATGGAGAGTATCACAAGTCTCTGGCCATGAGCCATCAGTAGGAAGCAGAGCAGGATATCCCTAACCCCACCACATCCAGGTCTCAGCCCCCCACATGTCCCAGGGGTAGTCTAGGCAGGCATGACTTTATTGGTAATTCAGCTGGGACATTCACAGCTCCCCATGGTCACACAAATATTCAAGACACAGCTCCCAGCTAAGCTTTGAGATGAAATAACATTTTAATCACATTGAGGAGTGGAGGCAAAACCATGTTGTTAACACAATTCTCAGATTACTGACACCTCACTTTAGGTGTAGTCTAAATGGCAGTCACTGAAGTATTTACCAAACCACTGGGTTTTAGCAGATTTCTGTGGGTCCACAGACCACAGTGAAGGAATCCACAAAAACACTTGGGAAACACAAGACCTTCTTTCTTTGGGAGTAAACTGGCTGTATAAGAATCCACACCTCTCTGTGCAGTTTTGCACTGACTATGTCTCCTAAGCATCTGGGTTTTGAGGCTGTTCTCGTTACTCTTCCCTTTTCAGTGAAGGGAAGAGCTCATCCCCTGCCCTCATACTCAGGACACCTAAATCCTCTGATTTGCTGCCTCAAGGAAAAGCAGTCATGGAGTCACATATAAAAATGAAGGAATTTTTAGAATAAAAAGAGCATCCAATGTTTTATCATCTGTTACAGACACATTTTTAGGGAGAAAGTAAAGCCTTTTAGTTTAAGTCATATGATAACTGCCAAATAAGAGAGAGAAGCTCAGACAAAGTAACTCATGGTTTATCTGTTCAACTGTGATGTTTTTTTCCACCCTTCTCTGCAGTAGTTTGTCATACACGACTTTATGGCCATGATCACACCAGATCTAAACTAGACTGGTTTTATCCAATATGGTAAGTCATATATTCCTTTGTGACAAAGCAGAGTCAATGCCCAGAACAAGATTAACATTGAAGAGCTATTGATCCATCTTCTCAAGAAGTGGCTCACTAAACTTTCTACCTCCTGCCCCACCAGAAAGAGGGCACAGATCTTGGGAGTTGATGTCAAGGCTGCACTTACATCAGCTGTGATTTGGTCTCCTCTCCCCCACTATCAAACAGCAGGAAAAAACAACCACTTTGAAAGACAGTTTTGACCAAAGAAGAGAAGTTTGTGTAATTCTATGTCAGATGAAGTTTCTTTGGTAACATCTGGCAATGTTGCAGAATTTCTACACTCCGCTGAGGTTTAGAAGAGCATATGGTTTCCACTACAGCAAAACAAATCACTCCATGAACAAAATGCTCTGAAAAGGAGTGGGAAAAGGAAGATGAAAGTTTCAAGTCTGTTTGTAAATTATGCATTGTCCATGCCTGTAATGCCCAGAGGAGCCATAAATTTAGAGGTTTCAACAGAAAAGCCTATAGCTGACACCTTACATTCGTAAAACTCATTACTACCCTCGGAGTGAAAATGAAGGGGAAAAAACAGTGACTAAATAATTGACGAGATAAGAATGTTTCATTATTTCCTTTTGCTCTTTTTCAGCTTTTCACTACAGCTTCAAGACCAATATAGGATTCACATCAGCTCTGGTCTTAAAAATTAAAAGTGACCATTGTATTTCTAGTGCAAAATCAAAACTGGTTAATCTTGCAAGTACAGATCGCAAAAACCGGAACTTTAAATCTAAGATGTTTTCATTTCCAACATTTAGTTCTGCACCTGCCACAGATATCAGTGCTGTAAACAGGATCCCAAACCAACTTGGGCTGTCATTTTATTTTTGGTGCAGCTGAAATCTCACAGGAAGAGTGGCTGAGGTAGAAGACAGTGGCCTTTTAGGAAATTTTTAGAATATTTTTTATGATCTGTAGTTTCTGCAGTATTTTAAAGCATTTTCTGTAGTCTGTTTCATTTTATAAATTATTTTTATTCTTTTTCTCCTCTTTGGCCTTTCTATATATTGCCCAAAATCTATAAAAGATTTATTCTAAGAGGCCCATGTGATGTTGGATTCAGTATACCAAGAAAAATGGAGGAATGAGTGACTTATACAGTGAAAATGTGTCCAAGGATTAGAAGCAAATAACTCTGGAAAAAAAGTGCTTTTTGCCACCCTGTCTACAGAAACATTGATACCTAGTATGGCACGGTGTTGCACTTCTGTGCTTTTTCCTCATTTCACTTTAAATCACACATGAAACATCGTAGATTCACTGTCTCTCTCATGACTAGATGCAAATAGTCCCTTTCCCTTCCTTTTTCCTCCAGCATAAAACACATGGAGGGTCAGAGAACAGAAAAGAAATAAAAAGGCTGCATTTTCTTTCTTCAGTATTAACATTCACCAATTTTAATTCATTTCTGCAATTAAATGGTGACCAGCCCAGGGGCTCTCTGTACATGGCAGCTGCCAGAGCAGGGCTGCAGTCCCAGCTGCCAGCTCCAAGCAGGAGCGTTTCATGTTCCATTCCTCCCCTCCTTGGCTCACCCTTGTTGTGCTCCACCTTGACACTTTCAAGGGATTTCTGCCCCACAGGCAGGCTGCGTGCTCCGATCAGCTTCACGTTTGAATGCTAAGCCCAGGTCTGTTCCTTCCCCTCTCCCTTCCTCTGCAGCATCTCATTGCCCAGAACACAGGATGGATCTCACCTAGAGTCAAAGACAGCCTTTTCCTCAAAATACAGCTACAGCCTTCAGTTGTGCCACATGTTTCAGGAAGTGCTGAATATTTGATCTAAGGCATTGGGATGGCTTTGAAAAGCTTCCTAGCAGATCCCCCTGTGTGGAAGTCAACATGAAAGCCTTAGAAATAAATCTGTGCAAAGTGATGTGTGGGCCTGCAGACCCAGGTAAGACTCATCTCCCAGTCAGCCCCAGTAAAGGACAGGAGAACGCCCTGCTGCTCAGGAGACCAGATACCCACATGCAACTGATAACATCAGCCCTTGTTCCCCTTTGCTGTGGGAAGTCACCAACCCTCTCCTCGGGGAGTGAGTCACTTCTCTAAACAAGGCTTGGAGTGGAAAGGCAGAATTATGGATCCTACAGCCCACTGTTCCCTCCCAATTTATTTGCCCTCAAGGAACTTACAGGCAAAACTATTTGACACTTTCCCTAGGGCCAAAATCACTATGAGGTCAGAGAAGCGCAAGGCAGCTGATCACAGCACTTATCCTACCCTCAGACCACAACTGCCAGCTGGGCACCTCTTCCCACAGAGCCCAGCTCCAGTCCCAAAGCCCTCCTTCCTTCTCCCTGCTTGCTCGAGGCCTCTACCTAAAGCATGCCAAAGAGCTGAGGCTCAGCCAGAAAATGACTCACAGATGCTATTGAATAGCTCTAAAAACACTGTGCACAAATGAACAACACGACACTTAAGGCTGCTAGTATTCCTGCCAGTCAAAAGAAGTCCACAGGAAAGCACTGAGTAGTTTTACAGACAGGAATGCCCCATGGAAAATTATACATAAACACAAGAGATTGGCAATACAGTGCAGAGCAGTGTTCCCACATAACTTCGTTTAGATTACACTGAGCTGGTATATTTTTTTATGTCTTGAAGAAAAACATCTTTCTCATTTGCAGAAGATAAATTTAAAACATCAGTGGTATGCTAAAGCCCAGGGCCTTTTATGCATCAGCTTTTACTATTCTAGTCCATGAGTCATAAGTTAGAGCATTTATCCCATAGGAACTTGTATTCCCTGGGTTATTCACTCAGATTGGCAGGTTTTGCAAAGCAGCATGTAGTCCATAAGAGGCTGAAATTGAAGAAGGGAAAGGTGACATGAAGAGACCCACCCCCCACCTCCCCCCTTCTGGTAAAATAAACAATGGCAGTGGAAAGGTCTATTTATTGAGGCAAGAACAGGTCTTTGCAAAGAAAGAGTGACTTCATGGACTGAGCAGCAAAGAGCATATGAGGCTGCCAAACCTGCCCCTGCATGTTGGGAGTCAAATTAAAACCACACTGATAGTGCAGGCTGCCTCACATTGCATCCCAAGCTGTCCTTTCTCTGAAAAGCTAAGACACCTATCAAGTCCTGACAGACATAAAGATCTGCCTGGGCATTGCATCTTGTTAAATGGTGACCTGCATGCTCAAGTCAAGGGCCCATGCACCTTGAGTATTTTATATGTACAGTGACGGTAACAATGAATGCAATCACTACTGTAGGCTTAAGGCCACCGATGGAGGTACTTCCCAGGTAACATCTAGGCACCCTCAGAGCTGATGGAAATAACAGGAAGCACAACCCACATTAAGTCTGGTTGCAAAATGGTTACTAAACTTTTGTTTATTAATGGAGCTGGCAACATCAAGTCTAAAACACAGCCACACCCTGCCTGGTCCTTTGTTGCTGTGACAGTGCTGTCCTGTAAGGAAAGGACTCTGCAGTGGGAACACAGAACAGATACTGCCCCTACTCTTGTACTCCACCAGCTCCTAACAAAGGAATGGGCTGTAGCCTGTTGCTCCCTTCAAAAGGAATTATTAATAGCTTCACATTGTCATTTGTCCCAGGTGATACAAAAGTCATATCCTACCCACTGTTTTTCAGTCTGTGATCTGAGGACCTCTGGAGATTCAAAGTCCAGGAAAGAGGATGAAAGAAAATAAGTTCATAAATATTAGATAGTGATCTACAGATGCAACATTTTTTAAAGAGTTCACAATTTTGCCTGATGGTTGAGGAAGGGTACATTAATCATGAAAGATTGGAAAATTACTGTGCTAGCTTTCAAAATACAAGATCATTGGTGCAAAAAACTTCATATCTTTCTTTATAGAGGCATAGGTACGTATGACATCATAGAAACATCATGTTTAACAATAGCTAGATGTATCCAGATGGCTACCTCAATTCATAATAAGAGCAGCTCCCAGAAAGCATTGTTGTGGATTATTACTGAGTTCAAAGGTTCACTATGCATTTTGGATTTTGCCAGCAGAAGAAATTGCTTGTTTCACAGGCACAGCTGAGGGACCCATTTTTATTCTACAAAATCCAGGACTGTTACCTATCTTCACATGCTCTAAATGCTATTGAACACCTCAGATCTCTTTTTCTACCCTCTGCAAAAACATTTTTTCTACGAAAAGTCTGCTGTACTATAATAGCAGAGGACTTTACACTTCCATGCAACTCAGGCAATAATATATCAGCATAGCTGCTCACCCTGATTACAGTTACTTACCCAAATTATCCTACAAATATTAACAGAACAACCTGAGCAAGAACCGTCCCATCCACATCTCCAGGAAGTTCACTGGGCTGCACCACTGGAACTGATAGTGCACCCAGCAAGGCAGGGTAGGTGCATCACACCTCTAAAGTGATCCCACAACACTGAGCTCAGGGAAAGGAGCATTTCTTCCAAGCTTTGCTACATTTGACTGAATCAGTAAAAAGACAGGGTGATATTAATTCTTCAAAACATTTTGTTGTACAATGAACAGTCCCCAGAAGACATGTGCTCCCAGTCAGAAAAGCTGACATTTAGAGGTTTTACTAGAAGTTAGGGTGTGTAAGGATTCAACAAGTTAGGGAGTTTAAATGTACAGTATAGCTGATTTTCAGGTATAAGGTCGAAGTTTCCTAACCTGGCCTCTATTGCTGTTCTGTTAACTAAAGTTTCAGTTTAAGCTATTTATATGTCTAGGTACTTAATTGTGCCTTTAAATCAAGTTGTTAAACCCTGAGGTTACTTAAATTGCACCTGTAATTATTTGTGTCCAAAAAAGAGCTGGAACAAAGAGCCCTTAGTGGGCCAGGCCAGCTCCTGGGCCCTTATAGAGACAGCCAAAGAGTATTGGGATACCCCTGTAGTTCTCACTGCCCTCACAAGGCTTATGCTGGGGAGGTGCAACTGCCAGTCATCCTGAAGGCAAAGGGAAACCCACCAGCCTGTGGGAAGACGATGGGTTTGACACTATAGGGTCTGGCTGCCGCATCTGACTGTACTCAGCCAGGTAGAGGGGGGTCTAGTGTTCAAAGGATACCGTCATCGACAGGCTGCAGAAGGTGTGTCCATCAAGCTCTCCTGTTTCATGGCTGTTTTCTTAACGTGTAACAGAGGGTGCCAGTTTAATATCCTGCTATAATACCTAACAGTGAGGGTCAAGAGCAGCATTGGAACAACTGGGGCAAACTTAATGAAAAGAGGCTTAAACATCTTGAAAGAATATGTTTGTGTGGCTTTAGGCACAGCTCGAGGCTCCAGGAAGGACCTCAGGTAGGGGGGGGGAGTGTAAATCACTTGGGAGAAGAAGATGCCACCTCGTGGTCTGCAAGAACTTTAAGTGGGAAACATCAGCAAAAGAAGAGTATTTTTACTCCTATGCAAAAGCGAGAAGCATCTACCTACAGCAGCAGGGCTTGCAACCCCGTGTTACCCGAAACCAAAACCCAGCCCTGGCCACTGGGCCCCCAGCCTCCTGCCCCTTCCCACAATCGTGCTGAGCTCTGACCTCTTCCTTTGCCCACAGGGGATTTGAAGCTGCCGCCTGGAAGCGGCAGGAAAAGCCACACGCTCCTTCCCTGGAACAAGCAGGATCCCAAATCCACAGCGGGATTCACCCCCAGGTCCTGAGGAGAACAGCCAGCAGCACCTGTTTGAAATTAAATGCCTGGATTCAAAGTGGGACTTCTCACGGCTTGAAATCACCATACCGCAGATGAGGGTCTTTCCTTCCCCCACATTTCTTTTTAGGGGTAATACAAGCTTCTTTCAAGAAAGATTTTTTTTTTTAACTTTTCATTCCCCTTTAGCAATAACCAGAAGAAGTTAGTAGCACATTACTGATTAAAGAAATGGATGAAGGAAAGATATCCTGTTCATTGGGCTCTTGACCTGGTCTCTGATTTTGTAGGCATTATTTTGCAAAGCAGAACACCTGCACTTTTTCCCTATGTGGTTGGCAGGGGCACATACACATACAAACCATTCTGGGCATAAAAGTACAGATTTTTAATAACCTCTCCCTAAAATGTATCCACCTACACATACAACACTAATCGATTGTGCAGCTGCAGATTTTGCTGTGTTTAAAATTGTGTATGTGTGACTACAATTATTTGATTGTCCAGGTTCATGGATTTTTGTCAAGAAAAATTCAGTGGACAAACATTTAAAAGTAACAATACCTTGCTAAAAATATTTTGTGTTCTCTCTTGAATCAAGAAGGAAACTCATAGGAAAGTTTTAGGTCTTGCATTCAGTGTTAGTAACAAGGACTGGGTAATATTGGACGTATAAGGACCTGGCATCATCAGGCAACAATTAATGCTCTGTCACTGGGATGCAGCCCTTCAGCAAAATGACAGTTATTCCAGTAGGAGACCCAGGAATGTGGTTTATCTGAATGAACAGCTTCACTTTCTAGTTAAGTCACACTTAATAAATGGCAAGAAGTACTTCTCAGCATGGGAACATTCAGGCACAGCCTGAACAAATGGGGTGCAGATTTTTTAAGGGTTTATTTTCATTCCCATTATAATATATGTCTCAGCTTGTAAATGCTTTTATGTCAACAGTAAAAATTTCCATTTATATGGGTTGAACTGTGCCTTTGCAATTCAGTGGCAGTCCAGCCACTTTTAAGCAGATGTTGATAAGGCTTGAAACTTATTTAGCTAAGTGAGTGACAAGCTGCTAGATCCTGATGATTTTCCATACCTGAGCACACAGACAGGAAAGACAGGCATCCAAACTGATACATCATTCATTCCTGTCAATGGAATGATAGTTTGATAATGCCTACCTGTGTGTGCATGGGACCACATCATAAATACTTACAAACATACGATAGCAGACCTACATGCAAAGCCAATTATATTTAGTTCATTGTACACTATGGATATGAAAAAAAAGCCCCAACAATAAAAAGACAAAGGATGCTAACCAGCCTGGGAAGATCTCACTGCATTCTAAGAGAAGAGAAATTCTGTTTCCCATATTTCAGCCCGTGATGGAGGCTAACCCAGGCAGTGTGGCTGGGTTTTGTTTCAGCTATCAGATAAGGCTCTCTTAAAGGGACCCTTCTTTACAGAGAGGTTTTCAATACGCATAAAGGGCCAAGCCTTCCCTCAGATCAGCTGAACCCCAACGGGGCTGTCTGATCCTTCTCTGTGAAACAAGGACAGCTTATGTTCAGCAATTACATTCCTGTCTATGCACAGACAAGAGGCCATCACCTTTGTCAACCAGTGCTCCTCGGGCTTCTCTTGCCTTTCAGTGGGGATGGTGACCTTTCTGACCACATCAAGACTCACCATTGCCATGTGCTCCACATGGGGCCCAGTGTGCAGCACTTCTATTTTTCCAAGCATCACTGGAAGAGGAGCCAGTTCGTCTCCACTGATCCAGCCTGAGGACAGTGATGGACTGCCCTCTGGGCCTAATTACTCCTCCACACAGAGGATAAATAATCTACATGACAACAGGCTCCATTCACTCATGCCCTCCCACACCTCCCTCTGCCTGCAACTTAGTTTTGAGTGACAGATGGAGCAAGAGTCCACCCAGATGAAATGGGCTGCCCTCTTATGGACTTGTGTTAGCCATCCCAGCCACACTGCAACATCTTCCTTTTGGGGCAGAGCAGATACCCTACTAATTCAGTTGCTGTGTAAAGCAGCTTGGTTTCTAAAGAGCATAACTCCAGTTCATCTAAACAAGGGCAGACAGCTTTCTGCAGTCAAATGCAAAGTACTTCTACCCACCATCCTTTTCAGGACTATCCTCTGTGTCTTAGCAGGATGAATTCAGATTATCCTCCACTTAACATTATTCTCAAATAAATTATACAGGCAGTTTTCTATAATTTTATCTTTCCTTGATCTTTTCCTTCAACTGTGAAAGGAAATATGTCAAGACCAGGGAAGGTGACTCCTTACACACCTTCAAATCCCCACCAGGGCTCTGTACCTCAAAGGTGGTTAGCTCTAGTTGTTGTTCTAGTTCAGTGAAAGGAAACCACTCTGTTTACCCTAAAACATACGCAATGACTTGAAAATGTACTGTAAAAGCTGTCAACACTGTAAATCTCTCTTGTGATCATCAGTCAAGTGCTGTTCTTAGGGCTCTGTTCAAGCAAGCCCTATATTTCAGAGTTTAACCCATTAGATAATCATAACAGGCAGTTTTCTACAGCAACAACACTTTCTATAGCCATAGTTATCAGCATCAATGAGAAGAAGCTTTCAAGGAATAGCTGAAACTCAGAAACAGGCCTTACCCAGGGCTGGTCACAGCCTCACAGTCCAGACAGAGCTTCATTGCTCTGAGTTAATACAAGAGAAATCTGTTGGGTCATACGGAGAGAAGGCAGAGGGAACACATTTTGCTACAGCATTTAAGCAAATGCTGACATGATAGACTTTGTCAAAACTAGTGAAGGACAAGCTGTGAGAGGTTACTGTTTTTCCATGATTTTACAGACAAGCTAACAGGCAGGATGCATAACAATGTGCTGCACCCCATGCATCACCCATCGCAAACAAACAAACAAAAAAAAAAAAAGAAAAAGAAACCAAACCAGCCAACCAAATAATTTAAAAAAACAAAACAAAACAAAACAAAACAAAACAAAAACCCAGAGACAAAATGGCAAACCCTTGAAATTCAAGTAGAGGATCATTATTCTCATTAAAGCAACAGTGGGCACTTCTCATAATGTGTAGTGAAACACTGGTGCTTGAGTGAATAGGGCCAACTGTTCAGCCCCAGAACAAATTGCACATCAGTCTTAACCTAATAGGTAAGATTAATGGAATGTCATATAATGGAGGAAACTCAAAAAATTAAGGTAATTCAGCAGAAATGGCTTGGAATCATAGTCCACCTAAATGCATTTCATACGGAGGATTACTGTCTCCAGTATTTTAGTTAAGAGTTCTAGTAATCTGAAAGCCATGCCTTAGTTCCATCCCGTGCTGGCTTTCTGCTGGAAATGCTTACTATGAAACCTTTGCTGAAAGTCTGCCCAAACATCTCACAGCCAATTGCAAAGCAAAGCGCCTGGGGGCTCAGAGCACCATACCTCCCCTGTGTTTATGACCGGCTGACTTTTTGGTTCCAGCACCTGGATTTGTCAGGGCCTCTTAGATGCTGCTGGGAATGTGCCCCAGCCAACAGCCCGGCTGCTCTCCCTATCACCCCTCTGACAGATTAAAACACAACAGGGTCTGTTGAATGACTGACACATTCCTTCTCTGTCTGACTCTGAAAGGACTTTATTTAACAGCTCTGGAGTTGAGCTTTTGACTGACAGATTGTGAAGGGGAAAAGTCATTCAGTTCCATTAAGCTCAGTAACTGCTGTAGAACAAAACACCTTTAAAAAAGGGGGATGAAAAAAGCTGCGGAGAGTGGGGGCAGGAGCTTTAGGGAGAAAAAAGGGGATTCTTTTCAGGTTCAAAGACAATCTTTCCCTTTGCTTTCTGTCCATCAATGAGGGCAGCATTCCCAGAGGGAATACAGTCCAGTGCTCATTGGTGCCATTCAGCTGCCAATCTCCCTGACAGGGAGACCAAAGGGCCTCATGTTGCGCTGCGGAAACTATCTGTCAGGCAATCAGCAGCTGCCATGACATCATCTGACTTGTTTTTCTAGGGCTATTATAGGAGACTGGGTCCAGGAGTGCTGCTCCAGAGCAGTATTCATATTTTCCTTTTGCCCCCCAAACCAAAATTTCTTTATAAAAGGAAACATGGTCTTGGTTGAGCGGATGTATTTGCAGGAGAACTAACTCTCTGCCAAAGAATGAGGGCTGCATGGCTTCAAACTGGTCTTTTTCCACTTGGAATATATTATGCCAAAGTTGTGCAGCCCCTTGTCTATTTCTTATTGTAAACTGGGTTTTGTTTTAAGCAATATTCCAAGTTAAATAGAAGTAATAAACCTTTCTTTCTCTCTTTTTCTTTTCCTGAATGTTTGTCTCACTTAAATCTCTCTGCTTTTGCTGTAACACTAAAGTGTTCATAGAATTGTTATTCTTACACACACATATATGTGCATGCACACACACAAATGCATAAGTATAGAAAACAGGTTCTGGCCATATTTACACTGTCGGTGCAGTAGCTGAGGTTACATTCCTCACTAGCCAAAGTGCTGCAGAAATAAATTATTAATCCTGATGATAGTGGCAGAGAAGTTAAGCATGAAACACAAACAAGCTACTGAGTGTAAGTGTGAAGTCTGGCAATGAGCAGTACTGGGACACGCTGTAGTCAGGACTCACGAATTGGGCTGTCCCTTCCGTCCTGTCACAGACCACCAAAGACCAGTAGGCTTTGTTGGGCAGGACCAACACTGGTAAGCTTTCATCTTTCTGGTCCTCAAGGTTCTTACCTGTCAGAGCAATATAAATAACCTTAGTACAGTTGACTTTAAGCTAAATTAATTTGTGACTTTGCAGCACACTGTGCTTACTCAGATGAAAATCCCAGGGAGCTAAAATAATTTTGCCTGACTAATCCCTGCAGACAAACCAAGGTGTAGAGTGGCCCTGCCTGGCAGTGCTGGCATAATCAAGATGCTGAAGATTCATCCCTCTGAGTGATGGTCACAATCACTGTCCTCATACTTGCAGTGTTCATATCAGGAGGCTGACTCCTGCTCAGGTGCTGGGAGACCAGCATGCTAAAAAGGGAGCATCAGTGATATGAAAAGTCAAGTGTGTAATGAGAGAGAAGACTGTGAATGGTGCTTCCAGGTCTCACACCACACCCGAAGCAGGGCTGAGACATCACATACAAAATCCAGTCTTGAGGAATGGCTATGGGACTGCCTTGCTTGAATGGTCACAGTCTTTTTCGATTCCTTCTCTTGGCTGGCTGATCAGTCAGTTGTTTGGTCAGTTGGTCTTAGGCACACATTAGTACAGGCACTAGAATGAAGGCCAAGATGCACAAAAGAATAATAGCTCAGTTCCATATGGAACTGTGCACAGGCTTGTTCCCCTGCCAAAGTCCTGCTGCATGAACCACTTTCAGCTGTTAAGTCCTCTGTTTTGTTTCGGTAAGGGATTATTGCAAATCTTCACACATTCCACATGGACCTTACCAGACAGTTAGTCAGATCCTGGATGGACTTGCATGCAAAGACATCCTGCTGCTTCTAGGGTCAGAATGCCTCCCTTTTTTTATTATTATTTGTAGTTTTACAGCCCTGCCAAAGGTCTGCAAGTCTTGAGCAGCTACCATTTCAATCCCCTCCAGCAAACTGTAGTCTGATACTCCAGCTATGTTTGCTCTGTAGATTCAGGCATTATTCTTTTTCACCTGGCAGTGAACCATGCAAATTAAGACAGTCTCCAAGCACACAAACACAAAAACTCATGGAAACCAGAGCTGTCATATTTCAACATCAGAAGCATGCAAGGAGAGAGGGACAATGATCACTCAGGCTTCTTTATTCTCTGTGCCCTTTTCTTCACGGCGAGAAAGGCAAACACCCTGATTTATTCTTCTGGCACTCATACTAAGAAGATGGTGCTGGTGCAGTAGGAAGCATCAGTAAATACTTTGTGAGAACATCTCCAGGTCAGATCTGTTAAGATTGTTTCTAATGTATTTCAACATGCACATTTTTAACTAACATGGAGCAAACACAGACAAAGAATAGATTCTTTGTTAGGGTTGAAAAGCAGCAAATAATATTTCTGTGATTATGCTATTTCTGCAAACACCAGGAGATATCACAGAAACTAATCTTGGAAACATCAAAGAACCCTGTCTTCTTGTGACTCTGCACTTGCATGGAAGAGTGAACCAGAGTAGCATGGGCCAACAGGGACAGTACTACATAAAATTACTGCACAAAGCCCTGCATGGGGTGAGTCATCAAAAGTGAGGGATATCATTACCACATTGTATATCTGAACTTCAGCTTTCAGTGCAGAAGAGGCTGCTCACTGCCCTAAGTGATAAGAGTCTATCCCAGAGTCTGAAAAATGTGCATTCTCTTGTAGAAGCCTCCTTCTGCTTTGAGAAAAGAATGAATGAGAAATGAGATTTTATGTGAAAAGAGACACATCAAAGTAGGACACCATATATCCATGAATCTATTCAGCTGTCTTACCAACCCTCATAATACAAAAATAAGGTCTAGATCCTCAAAGGTGTACTTCCCATGCAGGTTTCTAATTGCCATTCAGTAAACAGAAAAATGGTGTTTAAATGCCTTTGCAGGTCAGGACCTTAGTGGCTAAATCTTGATCCCAAGTATGGGTGTACTGGAAGTGCCAGACCTGAACCTCCTGAAGAGGTCAGGCTTCACACTGCTCCCCAACCAGTTTTACTGGATAGGGAATGTCTACCTAAAAGCTCATACAGTTCCTAACACAAATGCAACACCATCTCTTTGAGAGCCTGAAGTGACATGGTACTCTGATAACAACAGCCCAGTTAATTACAACCTGGCCATGGTGGGCACACAGAGAAGCAGAGGGAAGGAGGAAGGAACTGTAGGAGTTTGGTGGGCCCCACAGTCCTAGCAAAATTAACAGGTGGCTGTGGCAAATTTAAGGCCACCATAGAGCTAGGAGTTGAACTCTTTGTCTCTTTGTGCTTCATTCTGGGGCATTTTCTTAATACAGTGACACTACAATACCACATTACTGATGGTCTACTGAAAATTTCTTAGCTAATGAAGGCAACTTTCCATTAAACAATAGATTACACCGTTTCTCAGAATCTTTCTCCACTTGCTATCCTCTCACATAAAAACTCAATATTTTAGTTACCTCCCCTCCAAAATTAAAAGCTAGGGATAACTTTTGGGCATAAAATGGGTCATTTTTGAATGATTTTTGCAAAGGTCAGATGCTTATGGCTTCAGCTGGGGGTTCCTCATTTTCATTATCTCCAAAAATCAGATCACAAAACCAAATTCAGGTATCAGAATTATTGATTTCATTCCACATTCATCTAGCCACCTAAAGAGACTTGAATGCCAGTATGTATTTGAAGTTATTGAGAGCTTCAGATATTCATCCCCAGGGAAATTAGACCATGAAAAGTGAAGATATTTTATAGATGTAGATTATTGTGTATAAGTACTTCAAAATATTAGACTTTATCTCTGTACCCTGTTTTTCTCCTAGGATTCCTCATCTCATCTACACTAATCTGAGCTTCATACACAGGGCCAACTTTGGGATAGCATGGTCCACAACAGAATATCAGTCCTTGCTTTTGAAATGTACTGCTTTCTCAGGCCTGCAATTTTGTTTAGTATTCCCCAAAATTCATAGATTCCAGTGCTTCCTTCTGTGCAAAATCTTTCCTGATCAGAAATATATGCATATGTTTTATATATTGGATAAGTATTCCTTCACTATTCAGGATCATCCCATCTCCATCCCACATCCCCTCCAACACATTAACCAAGAAAATGGCAGTGACATGGGTAGCCCATGCTCGTTGGCCAGCAGGATGCTGCCGGGCTGGATGAATCTGTTTGATTTTCCATCTTCAGGGGCACTCATTTTGGCCTTATCTCCTCTGTCCAGATGCTGATTTTCCCCAGCTTTGTAGGAATCTGATAATCTCAGTCTTTTACATTCTGTCCAATTTAGTTGAAATTGCCCTGTGGGTTCGGAAGTTATTAGGAGGAAAACCAACATAAAATGCAATCACATTCACTTCATTTTTAGCTAGCTGGTTTCTGTAGGAAATGCACTAGCCAGGGAATGGACTCCGAGTGTTGCCTTCTGTATTTATTTTCACAATGAAAATACCACCATCAGCCATGAAACACACTCACAAAATTGAGAGTCCCAGTGAACAGCAGCAGAACAGGCAATGCTTCCTGCATTTGTTTGGCCATGACTGCTAAACTAGTAGACCAAAGAATGGTATGTATTTGTAATTTTGTGAGCAGGGAGCAATGAACAAGCAAAAGGCTTGTGTTCTGAGAATCAGTGAATACCCAGACTACTCATAGCTGACAGGTTTTCACAGTTCCTCATCTCCCTCTGCTTTTAGGATCCAGTTGTTCAACTCTTCCTCCTTTTATTATGAAAAAAATCTCCCTACCGACAAAGTGATTAATACTGGGAGCAGAGATTACTCCTTTAATTCCAAAATATCATCATGGCTATAACTGTAGAACAAGGCCAAGGAGAGGACAAGGGGAATTTGTACTCTGTCACCCATGTTAGTCTTGATCCAGCCGTTGAAATCAAAAGCCACCAGCTCTGCTAAGAAATCTAAGGAGTACAGAAGATGTAACTGAGCACTGGAGAAAGGGTGCACTGAAAGGTTTCTTCTTTCCCCGTGTCAGCACTGAAATAGGGATGTGATATCAGAAAACAAATTTAGTCTTCTCCCCAACACATTTTGGGGATAGACATTACTTTTCTAAGGGAGGGAAGAAAACCTCAAGTAAATAACGTCAGTTTTTATTTACTTCAGATTTGAATCTCTATCAATTGTTTAGTATTTGCAAGGAGACCTTATGTAATTAATCTATCACAGAAGGCTGTTTACTTTTTACTAGTAACATTAAACTCTTGTTGACATATGCTCAGGTCCTTGAAAACTCAGTCAGCTAAAGGGTTTGGAGATCCTGATTTATTTTTACACACTGCAAACAAATCTATTTAATTAAAAAGACATGTCTGAAATTTTAGTCAACATGAAATCAACTTTCTTTTTAAATAAATGATTCAAAAGTGCTTAATTAGGGTGAACTATATTATTTCTATTGCCACAATACCAATAACTGCTAGTGGTGTGTGACAGGAACCCTGTGTGCTAGCTGGTGTACAACTAAAAAGAGAAACGTGTGAATAAAAAGACAGCCCTGGAGCCAAAGCACTCAAAACACAAAGCAGAAGCCTCCAGCTGCCTGTGTACAGGCAACCAACACTGTACAGGAAATTGTTAAGACAACAGCAAGGACTGTGATGCACAGTGTGCCAGAGGGATTTATCAGCTCATTGTGGGGAAGCCCCACATTCCCATACTCATGGGATGCCCTTGTGCTTGCAGTACTGTAGACCCCTTGAGCCTACCAATATTTTTCTGCTGAGCATTTTCAGGTAGGCTGTAATAATTGTTACTTTCCTACATTAAACATCCAGGCTTTGATTAATGGTCTATGTGATTTCTACAGACCAACTAGTCATATCAATGACCAGGTTTTAGTGGATTCCATACGTCTGATAAGATAACTGGACCTTCTGATCTTTCATGAAAATTCACTCTTTATGACATGCACCAAATCTGAGATAATGAAATCTGCTACTCAATTGCCAGCATTATACACAAAATAAAGTTTTGCATTTCTTCAGTTATTCACAAAAAGCTACTGCAATGGTCATACTATGACACTGTGCAGCTCTGAGTCTGTGTTTTGGTTTGCACTCAGCTTCTTCTTTATGATACATCTAAATTATGTTTTATGGCATAATGAATGACACCTTTCAATTTTTAAATATGTGTGGGTGTATGATAGGAGGCATTTTTTTTAATTCCTGCTCTGACTATCCCTTATTTGAATTGATCACTATAGCTAGTTCCCAGACTATCATCTTGGCTTCTAAATTTTTGGGCTGGTTCCTAAGATAGCAATCAACTTTCTGAATGTTAATTGCTCATTTTCATTTTCCCCCTACCTTTTCTCTTTTCAGACATACAGAATAATAGATGAAAAGACAGAAAGAGCTCTTTTGCATGGAAAGGTAATTCTGTACAGTTGTTGAAGTAGATGGTAATTTGCTTTTCTCAGTATCCACGTTTTTTTTCCTGTATTGAAGCCTATTAAATACAAGTGGAAGGAATCTGACCTTCCTCACAACAAGAAGGCATGAAACTGCAAGTGAAGTTAGACCTCTATTTTTCAGCTGAAAATATTTAATAAAATTATGAAGAATGTAATTGTTCATTTTAAATTTACTTAGTGTTTACAGATATCACTGCTTGCAAGAAGAACCTGATTTCTCATCTACAACCAGGTATCTGTTAAAAAGCACAGTCTACCACATGCTGTTTAACACCTTGACAATTACAAATAAGACTAGCCCTTTCACAAAGGCAACTACCTACAGCTTTGTGTAATCTGAATTTTCTAAATTAAAGTAATATTTTTATGCCTTGATTAATAATAAAAGCATGAATCCTGTTTATATGGGCACTTCTTTTGACTCAAAGGGGGAATGCAAAAAAGTTAGGAACACATCCAAGAAAGCAATGAATTAAGATGTGCATGCAAATTTCCTGACATCATTTTATCAACACTGAAAAGAATTATTTGACCACAATATAGGAGGTGTAAAGTTTTAAGGATTCCCAAAATCTAGAAAATCATCTAGATAGATCTCCTTCTGAAAATAGACACAGAAGTTCCTTTCACATTTAAGAGTATATTTCTCTAGAAATCTCAACGGACAGAGAATCCTTGGTCCAGTGAAAGCCTTAAGCATGTGCTTAACTTCAACACATATGAATGATTCCATTCCCTTTACTAGGCTTGGATAGGGTAAAACAGTCTTAAAGACAAACGTATTTATGTGCTTTCTGGATTTGGATTTTAAATGACATTTCTATTTATCTAGTGGCTGCATCAGTGCATAAGGGATGACCTATGGATGCGATCTATCTGGACTTCTGCAAGACCTTCGACACAGTCCCCCACAACATCCTACTCACCAAGTTGGAGAGATACAGATTTGATGGATGGACCATTCAGTAGATAAGGAATTGTCTGGATAGCCACATCCAGAGGGTAGTGGTCAATGGCTCAAACTCCAGATGGAGACAAGTGATATCCCTCAGGGGTCCATACTGGGGCCTGTCTTGTTTAACATTTTTATAAATTATATAGACAGTGGGATCAGCAAGTTCACGGATGACACCAAGCTGAGTGGTGCTGTCGATACACCAGAGGGATGGGATGTCATCCAGAGGGA
>JANHGN010020759.1:5355-43271 GCA_024605025.1 Megaceryle maxima | reverse complement strand
TTGCCCAGGGAGGTGGTTGAGGCCCCATCCCTGGAGACATTCAAGGTGGGGCTTGACAAAGCTCTGAGCAACCTGCTGTAGTTGAAGATGTCCCTGGTCTCAGCAGGGGTGTTGGACTAGATGACCTCTGGAGGTCCCTTCCAACCCAGACATTTCTATGTTTCTATGTTTCTATCTAATACTTAACATTCTCATTTCCCTTCTTCCTATGCCCCTTTATAGCACAAACATAAGGGACAGAGTTACAGCTGACTTAACAGGAGCCTTAACTCCATTTCATGACATCTGTGAATTTTTAAAACACAAACGTTAATTAATATAAGGGGTTATTTTTTTCCACTGAGTATACCACAGCTGGATGTTATATACAATGATTTATTTACACACCAAAGAAGATAACTTTAGTATGTTCCCCAAGTTTTCACTTCTTGCAAGAGTTCAGGTCATTTCACTACAGTAAAAATACACTGTGATGCACCACAACCCAGCATCACCCATATGGAAATTGAGTGCCCCCAAAATCCCAGCACTGCTCTCCCAGCACACATCTCCCAATCACAGTGGAAGGCACACAGGGATAGTCACATGGGTTGATTTTCCCCAGTTAAAAGAGCTGTTTCTGTCTGCTTTCAAGCATGATACAAAATTATTAACATTCAAATGACTGTGAAGAGAGCAGAATCCAAAGCCAATTAGAGAAGGATGATGTAAGGCTGCCAATTTACAATTACCATACCACCTGCCACATTTATAAATATTACCTCATGAAATTCCTGTGTCCTTAGGTAAATTCTTAGATTTCACTCTTGTAAAATGGATCACATATGTTCCCTGCTTCTGTGACTTGACAAACATGTTTATATAAAGCAAGACACTTTAAAATAGTTTGGTATTTTGACATTTTACTGCTGCAATTAAGAATCAGAAGAAGCTACCAAACTTATGTTTAACTAAACAGTCTGCCTAAGCACCGAGAAATACCTGACAACCCAGAACAGACATGTGAAATCCTACAATATAAGGGGCTGGGGTTTAAGCGATGCATAAATGTGCTAGTACCATATCTATATTAGAACAAAAATGTTACTCTTATCATTAGATTAATGTTATTGATATAGATGTTATTAGATTAATAACATCTACAATATTAACAAAGTCCATGGTGTTTATTAATGGCAATAATAATGATAGATGGTTTCCTGATGGTATCAGGTAGACTCACCATATCAAGCAGTTGCAACCTATCAGTTCCTTCTACCCACATGAGCTTTGGTTTCAAAATATTTCGCATATTTGCTTGAAAATTTTTAATTGAAATTACTATTTCTAGAAGCAGGATGTGAAATAGATTTGCAGCAAGCAAATGGTGTGTGGCCTGTTCTTTCAGCCCTGTATGGATGAAGGAATATTGAGGAAGTCATGCAAAAACCATGGAAAAAGCTCAAGAAGCCCAAGGTATTTGCTTGTACAACAGTCAGGGAAACTTACAAAGGCACCTCCTCTCAGGTTGTTGTCCTCATCATTCAACTGACAGGTAATAAACTGACCCCTGGTAAGTACCCTGGACCATTTTCTTCCCAAATATAGGAGATGAACTTAAGCATGAAGGTAGAGGCAACTAGTAACTGGGAGGCAAAAAATACATTAAATGTTATGTTTGTTTCACAGACACCATTGGTGGTAATCTTATTTTAAAATTTTCATCTCCTTTCAGACCACTTCCCCACAACTGTAACCATACACGATTATTAATCACACTAGGTCTATTTCTTCAATTACATGGGTAGTCACACAGTAATATGCAAATGCAGCTCACGATGCTATCAAGCCCAGCTCTGGTCATTAGTAATAACATATATGTATCTCATTTGTCTTATGTTAATTACTGAATGAGAAATCAATGACATGCAGATTCCATGATGGGGATAAACTCAGAGAGGACTTTTTTATTCTTTGATTTTTTTTTTTATTATTTTTTTTGTAAAATTAAAAAAGAGAGTAAAAGTGACTATCAAATTCAGTTAAATTCCACTGTTTATTTCAGTGAGTCGACATTTACATGAAATGATGACCTTGCCTCTGACTTTAGTTACACCAGCCTAAACCCTGAAAGAGCATCATGTGAGCCCAAGGGAACTATTCAAAATTCACACTTACACAAAGTGGAACTTGAACCTGTCCAGTCATCTTCAAAAGTAATTGCATCTCTCTCCCTCCTTCCCAGTCACTCCTCTGTCTCTTTTGTCTGAAAACCCTATCTGAAATGTCCTTCATGTCTTTCTTCTCTTTCTCATGTGTCTACCTCCACTTGGGATGAAAACAATAGGTATGAGTAATCATGCAATCTCCTACTATGATATATTTCTCCTGCCATTCTCAGGTTGAAATTATTCTTGAGTCACATGCCAGTCCCAGTTTATCTTTCTTTATTCAATTTCAGATTAAATACGTATCATTTTGATGTTTACACAAATATTTATGTTGAAAAGTTTCATCAGGTTGTCTATGGACTCCGCCAAGATGTGCAGCCATGATGCATGGTTCAGTCAGAAGGATTTTCATAAATATCCTAATTTCATTAAAATCCTAATAGTAACCAATTCCTATTTGTGGGGCCAATTTCCATGTTTAATCCTTTGAAGACCTCCTCTTCCAAAGTTACTATTTTTCCTTCCCCAGGGAAAGACTGCCTTCAGTTACACCTTTGTGATCTAAAACTCTCACATGGGAGCGCTTAGGAACAGGTGATTCTTGAGAACGAAATATTTTACTATACAAGTGCTCTTTAAGTTGTAATACCAGAATACTTTACTTCTTATCCTAAAATAGCAACAGGGAGATTTCATCTTAGACTTCTTAGACAACAAATAACCCCCAAAGAGTAAGTGACTTTCTGTTTTGTGATGAAATACTACCAAGTGAGAATGGCAGTGTGATACCCTTGGAGGAAGGCAAGGTCAAGCTAAAAGGACAAAAAGTTAATAAATTACCAAAACAAAGTGAAAATATGGACACAAGGATTTCAACTGTATAAATCATGGCAACTCCAATAGCAATATACTGATTTATTCTTTCTGTGAGCCTCACTAGTTAAGCTCTGCTGTCTTGCTTACAGAATATACAAAGAAAATGAAGATACAGAGAGCTTAGCAGCCAACACTTTGTTTCTCCCCATGGTACACCCTGGTATCGGTTACTAAATCTGCAGCCTCATCCTGGGGTATGAAATGAGAAGAATGGTGTCCCTCCTCAAGAGGCAGAAGCTGCAGCTGTGGTAGGGATGAAATGAGTGCTGGTGTGACAAGGCTTGCCTTTTCCCTATCTTCTCTCATCTCTGACATTCACAGGCAGAGTCAGCATCAGATTTATGGAGACCTCAGGCAAAGGTTAAGGTATGAGCCCTTCTCCCTTCCCACATATTAGATGACTTTCAGCAACACCCAATTTAGTGTGGTATGACTCTCTGCCTATGTCCTGGGCCCTTGGGCAATTATTCTGGGTATTCATCTCTAAAGATAGTCTTCTCTGCAGGTCTACAACAGAAATTCACTTGTTCCAATCCAAAAGCCTTATGATATTTGGCTTTATTTCTCTAATTAGCAGATGTCTCCTTGTCCTCTTCCATACCTCCAACTATGTTGCTACTTCTCTTCTGTTTCACTCCTGGGGATGCAGGAATACCAAGGTTTAAAATCAGAAATAGCAGAGATCAAAAGAGCTCTCATATCACCTCACCACTCTCCTGATTGTTCCCCAGGGTACCTTCCCCAAATTTGTTCAGTCCTGTTCCCTATGACTTTACTAATAGGGCTTTCAGCAGCTTCCTTCAGTAGACAGCTCCACGGTGTTATATTTCTGAAAACTTAACAATGGCTATTATTGTGCCTAAAGGGAGAAAATAAGGAATTTTGCTTTTCAGTAGTTTTCTCCTTCATTACTAGAAACTCTAGCTGTAAATTTCAGTTGACCCTCTAGGTCACTATTAATCAACCTTATATATCATTTGAAACTCCAAGACATGCTCTACATCTTTCTAGTTCAGTGTTTTAAGGTCCAGAAGAGGGGATTTTTTAACATAAACATAGTAAATACAGCACAGAGGAACACAATAAGAGGATATCATATTCTTGGCTAGTACCACTGGTCACTGTCAAACACTGTCAAAGAATTAACCAAGCCTGAGATTAGAAGCCAGAGAATAGGGATCCAAGAGGCTTCTTGAGAGCTGAGAAATCATGTAGCCATATTCTGAAAAAAACCCCAAATAGCTACATAATAAATGAGGTCAAACTCTGCACTTTCTATCTCCCTTTATATGTTCTTTGGGCAGGAAGTATGCTTCTCCGTCTGTTACAGAAATATCATCTCCCTTTAAGCTTACCAAGTGCTATGCAGTTCAGAACATATAACTACTATTAAGTAGGATCCATTTAAGTTTTGTCAGAGTGGGATATACATGAAGGTAGCATCTCTTCCCTCTGATATCAACTCAGTGTTAAGTCTTCTAGTGGAAATAATCTTCTGAGTTGTGCCCAGATTCCCTTCCTAACTGGGATACTTGGAGAGCTTTGTTCACCCTGAGCCTTCAAATATTTTACTTGTATTCTTACACCACATTTCAAGTGTGTGTCATAAGGGTAATGTTAAAGGGCTGAGGATTTCCCTCAGCCTCATGATCCACTGGGCTAATTACTAGTCCATCACACACAGGACTTCATAAGCAGTGCTTGAAATCGCCATTGTTATAATAAACAGAAGCAGAGCATGAAGACTATGTACCCTGTGCCCTCTCCTCCCAGACAGACAGACTTTTTGAAGTATTCTCCCAGGGCCCTACAGACAGGCATACTCATCTCTTGAATGGGGATGGGTAACAATTCTGAAGATTATGTCATTTCTTCTGCAGAGTATCTATAATGTATAACAGTATGGCTGTATCTATAAACCAAGGAACCCCAAGGACTAGCATGGAGTGGCTTCAATGTGTGTTAACAGCGTTATTCACAGTTCTCATACCTTGGCCTTCAGCTTTGTAGTGACAGAGCAAGCTGCCCTATTCTTGTTTACACTGCTATAAATCCAGTGATCAGTTTTTTGAATGTTCTGAATACATTTCACAAAAATCAACACTGTGGTGAGAGTGAAGAAAAGCTTTCCCATAGCCTTATTAAATGTCTGAGTCTGAAATATATTCCAAAGGCATACCTCAAAGCCTCCACTCCAATACCTGGGCAAAGACATGGACACCTGAAAATAATACAGGATCAGATGAGGGGTACACATCTGGCCAGAGATTCAGAGGGTGATAATTTTCACTGATGCATGAGTTTCAGCTCTTACCCCAGGCAACTGATCTCCTATCAGCTAACCATGAAAATTGGTCACATATGTCTCCTGAACTCTTCCACTCCCATGATTTGACAGGGTCCTGCACACAGACATCTCCCCTGACCCTTTTTAGCTTGCCTCACACATATTTTATCCAAATGATAGAGGGTGACCAAACAAGTTAGGGCAGCTTAGGATAGGGTTTGGTGGAAAATAGGAAAGGTAATCATATTAAGAAAGGGGGAATTTTAGCAATAGATGAGAGGATAAAATTTTTTTAAGGCCTTCAAAAGGCCTAAGTTGAACTTAAAACTGAGATGATATGCAAACTGTAGGGAACAAACATGTCTTGAGCATACCTGTCATTCCTGTCTCCAGTTTGCAAAATTTTGTAGTATGCCACAAAGGCAACAAAAACAGTACAGATGGAATAACTAGCACTGTAGAGAGCTTAAGTCCTTCTGGGGAAATGGTATAAGCCTTCTCATAAAACCCAAATTAAAGCCAGACCTGAGGTCAAGAGGAACTGAAGGTCAGTTTGGATGGAGCTTTGAGCAACCTGATCAGTGGAAGATGTCCCTGCTCACAGCAGGGGGGTTGGAACTAGATGATCTTTACAGGTTCCTTCGAATCCAAATGACTCTGCGATTGTATGAAGATATTATATCTTTCTTAGATGACACTTGGCATTTTTCAGGAGCTAGGTTGGTCCAAACACAGCAGTCAATTTACTAGCAGCTGTATGCTGCTGTGTTGTTCATATTATTATTTATTATTCACTGTACTAATTCTGTTATCAAAGCTGCAGAAAAGAGGTAGGTTCACTCAAGACTGTTTCTGCACACACACACAAAAAAAAAGAAGATAGGAAGACCCTAAAAATGTATTTTATCAGCACAAGAAGAAATAATGACAATACTTAAAAAAAAAATAAATAAAAATTAGTTACTTTATTTTCTGTAGGAGCCAGGAAAGACAACATGAGCACAGTGAGCAGAGCCTGACTAGTCTGAGCCTACCAGAGGAGCCTGAGAAAGTTCTTTTCCTTGGTGGTTGAAGAAGGGCCATGCACTATTCCCACCAGCTTCAAGCCACTATCACTACTACCACAGTCTATTTTTCCTTTTAAGAGACAAAGGTCATGTGCAGAAAGATACCACTGCCCACTCGAGAATGGGATCTATATGATTAGATAGTCTCTCTCCTGGTGTAATAAATCATGCTCTCCTATGCTGTTCACTATTGCTGAATACCTCCAGTGTTCAGTATTTCAAGTACTTCTGTTGGTCAAAGCCCATACTGATTTTCTGGAAGTAGTTTCATTCGCATTATACTTGTATAAAACCATGATTTATTTTAAATGTCAGAAGTAAATTATAGTTCTACAGATTTTCTAGAAGGTTTTTCTTCCTGACAAAATAAATTATTCTTCCCCCAGAATTACCAGGTTTCCTCGGGTCTTGGTTTTCCTCCTCTTTATTTAGAAAGCCACACATACGAGTACACTAAATATTTATGAATATAATTTATGAGCCCAGTTGCCTGTTACTTTACAAAAGTAAGAAGTTGGCCTGTGTGTGGCCTGAAAAATGCTAACTATGACCAGACTGAAACCACAGAAATGATGGCAACTTCACATTCATTGGAGAAACGTCCAAAAATTCCATAGATGACATACAAAATATACCCTAAATAATAAGGAAACATATGTCATCTCTAAACTAACCAGGATGTTAATTCAAAATAACATATTTTGTGGTGATAAGGGAAGTTAAGCACAGGATATTTGTTCAGCAACATAACAAAGAACATACAAAACAAAACAAAACAAACAAACAAAAAAAGTATTTTCCTGACTGAACTGATTTATTTTGCTTTGATGTATTTTCTTAATGGTTTCCTTGTTATCTTTAAACAAGGCGATTTGGGCTTCCACTCAAATATTAAAATTAAAAGTCTCTGCACTGAGTGAGTGAGAAGCTGGATCGGGCCACAAAACAGGATGCAACATACTCAGGTCACCTCAAGACTTTTTCAAAACAGCCTCCCATTGCACTCAGGGAGTAAATCCTGCCTCCTTGGATGCCTTTCACAGTCCCTCAAATGTCCAGATTTCTGAAGAACAAAAAGTCAGTAAATCCTTCATCACTGAAGATCATCCCAAATAGTGTTTTTCATTGATTTTTTTTTTTTTTTCACAAGCAAAAACTTTTTATCCTAGGAAAATAGAGCACAATCGGGAACAAGTCACTAGTATTTGCTCTTCCTAATATGAAAGAATGTCAGGTTAATATCCCAGAGTTTACAACAATAAAGCTTTGCACAGTATCCTTGCTATTCTCTTAGATTTATCAGGTTAGAATTCCTCACAGACAACTTTTTGACATAACTGAAGCTAAGAACAAAAGATATATTAAAAACTAAGTGAAAACCAAAGCAAAATGCTTGGGTTTGTATTTCAGAATAATCATTCCTTAATCATGGTGAATGGAGCTGAAAAGACAACAGTAGGGAGTAGGCTTTTTTGAAGCAGTTCTTTTCTCATTCCCACTGGACATGGAATGGGAGAAATGCACTCTGGCATCATGCAGTCCCCCAGTTGACATTTCCTAACTTCTCTCCCCTCTTGAATTGGGGAGTTGCTGCTTTCTCGCCACTAGTATACAATTTACAATGTAGCTCAAAAGTTTGTAACTAGGTTGCTTTTCATGCTCCCCTACATGCTGTGTATTAGCCTGGTTTACTACATTCTGGTTAAAGGCAGCATATCCTGAAAATTTGAAGTTTGAAGTCCATTGGGACTTATCAAGTATCAGTTTGAGGATTCAGAAACTTTGCTGGATAGCAAATTTCTCTGCCACCATATATTATACCCCTAATTAAGGGAACTTTCCTGTTTACACAGTAATTAAAGGAAATTTCTCAGCTTGTGTTCTGTAGAAATGCAAACAATTTCCTGAATAAAGCATAAGTTTGAAAGTTCCCAAAGTAAAGAAAGAGGTCTCTTGGCATGGAGTACTTGTCCATATGAACAAGGAACACCTTCAGGTATGTCTCTGATAGTGTGTGGATCTGTGGCCACTGTAAATGGATAACCTTCACAGGCCATTATTTTTGTTTTGGTTAACCCACAGAATTAAACCCATAGGCACATTTATTTCAGGTTTATTTCAGTCTGATCTTCCAGTGACCCATTGTTCTGTCCACAGGAGTCCAAATATTTCCATGGTGGATATGTAATCAGTCAGTTATGTTATACGCAATTTATCTTAATAGAAATTCAATCAAACATCACAACCTTCTCAAACACCATTCTCTACCATTGTGTGAGTCTTCAGAGATGTCTTCAGGTAGAGTAACCTTAATTAGTTTTATAAAGTACTCACATGCAGTGCCTGCCACTATAAGCCAAAAAGAGCTCCTTAATCAGGTCTGTAAGAGAGAAGCTATTGCAGCATCATCTGTACAGGTTTTCAGATGAGGAACTTCCCTCCTTTTTTTCAGTGGGTTGAGACATGCCAGTTCAGCTGGCCTATCATCCCGTCGTAATTTCTCAGTCATTTATCAGTGCTCAGAGGTGATGGGGATCATTGTTGTTTTTTTAATCTAGATATTAACTTATTTTTAAATGTACTCCAAGCTTTTGCTTGCAAAAGAACTAGTAAGTCTCTGGGTAGTCCAAACCTTTGCTATAGGGGAAGCAACACTCTAATGAAATGTCTGAGAAAGAATTTGCAGATTTAACTGAAAAGCTTCAGGGGGAATAAATAAATAAATAAATAGAGAGAGAGAAACTCCAACATTTGCAGATTTTTGCTTCTGATGTTTCTTTTTGCTGTAACCACCCACCCCTGCTGCTCCTCCAGAGCCAGCTACATGGGGACCTGGGACCTACAGCTGAGCAGAGCAGTCTGTATCAGTCCTCCATACCTTATCTACACTTGCTTAGAAGTCAAAAAATGTCAACATCAACCCAAGCTGCAAATGTATCTGGTGGGGAGAAGAGTTGGCACAGATCTCCTTCATAAAAGCAGATTGTGGCATGGCAGGACCAGTGACTTCATGTCCTGAGTTCAGCATGTCAGCCTTGAGCCTGAAGGATAACTAGCAATATAAGCAGAGGACACAGATCATGAGTTCATACCTGCTCAAACCTATTTGTGCATCTGTGCTTTTCTCTGCTCTGCAGCTCAACCCAGATCTTCAGATCTTAAAGATCTTAAACCAAATAGCTGCATTAATTGAGCCTCATAAACTCCTCTGGGAGTTAAACAAATGTTGTTATATATGGCTTATACCAGAGCTTACCTTAAGAGAGTTTTTCTAAGTGCTCATTCCTGCTGACCTACACAAGAGCAGAAGTTGGTATGAATATGCTGACATCCTGAAATGCTGCTTCTTGCAGGTAAGTCTCAGTTTAGTTTTCCACAAAAGTAACATATGGAAAAACATATACTTAACCATGCATTTCAATACGTTGCATACTCAAGGGCGTACATGAAATAAGACATGTCAACCAGACCATTTCAAGCTTTGTAAAGCAGCCAATATACTTGCAAGGTAGATTTTGGACATGATTGTAACATTAGTTTTAAATACCATGAAAAATGATCGATCCTGATTTAGATTTTAGACACTGGGCAATGTTGAACATTTTGATGGCATTTTAACTGACATGTATGAAAGGTATTTTGATTTTTCCACAAAATCCCTTTAAAGTAGTCCATTCCTAGTCAGCTGAGCTGATGCTGTGCACTGTTGTGGAGATGATCTAACTTCTGGATTAATCTGCCACTCTTCAGAGATGGGGCTGTTGGAGTCCCTTTACTTATTCCTGTAAAACACAGGTAATATTTTTGGCATTGTTGCAAGACAATCTGTCTACATTGCTCAGCCTCCCATCCAGTCATGAAATAAAACATTTTCTTTTTCCCTTGAACACCACAGGATTTGCTGAGGTTTCATTTCTGACTACTATGAAACTCATAATTTTGTCATTTGCTTTACTAGTAACCTAGACCAAAGGCATTTTATTGACAGTGAGTGGACCCTTGGGCATAGATGGACCACTTCTAAGGCAGCATACAAAAAGCCAGTCTGTCATGCATAGGTTTTAGTTCTCTCTGCAGACACTCTGGAAAACCATTATAGATCCATATTCTGAAAAATGTTGAAAGCCATTTCCCTTAGCCACTGAGAAAGCTAGGTTCAGTAAAAAGCTGAAGTGATGTCAGCACTGCTCAGTTAGAGGCTATATCGAGGTCTTTTGACAACATTAAAGGCCTGTTTCTTATATTATTTGTGGGTGTCCCAAACTGATGGACATTTTGCCTCTGTGTTCATCAGCACATACCTCACCTGCACATTGAACAGACCATTCTAGAGGGCAGGAGTGGACTTCACAGCATCATCCTGGTCCCGATGTTCACCCTTCTTATGCAGAACTATATTCTGTCTTTCTTTTTCTGCATCTGCCTCAACCTTAAAATGTCACAAGGCCTCTGCACAGCTGTGGGGTGATTAGGGATTTTGTCAGTGCTAATATACACAGGAAATCTCCTGCAATAGGCTTAATAGGGTTTCAGTGTAAAGGTGACAAGTACCCAGGTTTAGCTCCAAAAAGCCAGAATTTGGGGTTATTTTAGGCTTCAGGATCCTTGCAACACCAGGACGGAAGGCATAAGGGAGAAAAACATTTACAAATCCTTAACAAAGAGAGGAACTCCCAGAGCCATTTTAGAAGTGCTCCTGCCACAACGGCTAAAGCCCCTAGATACAACCATCTGCCTCTTTTTTTCCATTTCCCTTTGCTACACTTCCTCTTCCAGATGTTTTTCATCATCTAAGGTAGCAATCCAGGCATTCGTGTAACTGATCCTAAGGAGTGTGCTGCATGTGATTAGCATCAAGTCACCAAAGAACAAAGAAATACAATTAATCCCTGTTTAAATAAAAAACAGATTAGATCAGATTAAACATATTAGCAATGGGCAAACTTCAGATATTTTAAGACTGGGCTTGGGCTGGAAAAGTGTTTGGGAGTGCCAGTACAACCCAGATCCTATCCAAACTTTCTGATGCTTCCATCCAAGAAGGCTGGAAAGCACAAGGAAAGTTCTTCTCTATCAGCCTTTGCACTACCTACTCTCTGAAGCAGATGGAAAAAAAAACAGACACTCTCATGGTATGTTGATTCTGACACCAACACCTCTGATCCTGTTGAGAACATGAAAACATTGAGGGCTTACTAAGTAGAGGTTTAGTTAAAATGACTTGCTATAGTTAAACAGATTTCAGGGTTGATTTGTTTGGTTTTGTTATGGGTTGAATTGGCTTCTAAGCTTTGTGGTAGAAAGAATGACCACCATTCTGTTATTCCAGATGTCCCTGATATTCATGATAATGCATGTGCACCAAATAGAGCATTTTGAACAACCTCTCTTCATAAAAATAAGTCTCATTTGTTGATGAACTTTAGGTTGTCAGTATTCTGATTTCAACAACATTTTTATCAGCATCTGAAACAGAAACATGTTGACCAACTCATGAAAGTGATTGCAAATAGAAGTGAAAGACTTATCTCAAGCAGCTTTCAGATCTGGCCTGATCTGTCACCAGGAGTAGGCTTGAGCTCATCTCTGAAGGTTTGGATATTTATGAATTCAACATATGCCAATATCTGAGTTTTAATATATAGATTTTGTGTGCACAAGTATTTGTTCCTCAGTTGCAGATTTGTCAGGATTTTACATGTCAATAGTCCCAGAGACAATAAGACATATAGCTGACAGTACAGTTAGCTCACACCAGTTATTTCTTGCAAGCTTCCTTACTTCTCTCCCAGTTGTGTCCTGAACCTCCTAACATGGGCACAAGCATTCTGTCTGTAGAGATGGAAATATGTATTTCCTCATGCCAAGGTTTGAGAAATTCCTACAAAACCACTGTACACACTGTAATTTGCTTTCAGGCTGGACTAGAGCACCACTGAATCAGACATGTGGGGCCATATCCTCATCTGGTGTGAAGTAAAGTGGCTCCACAGAAGGTAACTTATGGCAGCTGAAGATCTAATCTATAGTGTTGAGTTTCAGCCATCGGGCAAATGCAATTTCTCACCAGTTGCCCAAACATTTATTATTCATGGCTGGATTTCACCTCCTTTCCTCTCACCCTTCTCAAGAAAGAACCCTACTGAGATCTCTGGTGTATGTGGAAAATAAAAAAAAAGGGCTCAACAGGAAGGGAACAGGATCTTCAGTGCTAAAAAAGTGAATGCTCAGAGCTCTCAAATCCTAGCCCTTTTACAAACTAAACAAAAATCCCTTTCTCACCTGAAAACTACCCTCAGAAACCTTCAAAAATATTGTTTGCCAAATATTTTGGATTTTATTTCTAATTAAATGCTAATAAAAATGTGGAACAGTAATTTATTTTGTGGTGCTGCACTCAAAGAGAGAGAATACTTGGTAGCTGTGTGTTCAAAATTAATTGCTTGGAAATGCTTTTAAAATATGTCCTGTCCTTTACCTGTTTAGATTTATACCACCTCAGATGTTAACAGCCCTTAGGTGACTTCTTAATGCCAAATGTAAATACAGAAACAAGAAGAAAATGTTCCTCTTGCATTCATACTTACCTTTCCTGGCAGAAGGCCACTTCTGTCACTCAGAGCTCAGACTGTTCTTTTAATTTGGCATGAGTTCCATGGCTCCTGTTAATAGTATTATGGGTATTGGAGGTAAGCCAGACACCATACTTTTCTAACAAATTTGGTCAATAAAATGGACTATTTTGTTAGCTAATCTGTCACTTCTTGGAAAGATAAATCTTTAATAGCATTTTTACAAATATTCTTGGTTTATGTCTTATGCTTTCTCATTACTTTGCATCAGTACCAAAGCTTATACGGGAGCTAATTAAATTTTGACATATTCATAGAAAAACAACTGTTCAGCATTGAGAAGAATCTTCATTTTGACACCTTTTTTTGCCTCCAGAGATTAAAAAAATAATAATAATTTATGTTTCAACTCTGGATTAAAAATTTCCCTTCCATGGCTTTGTGCCATGCAGCAGTCCCATCAATCAGCTCCCTCCTCCCTCCCCTCATTAAAACCTGAGCAAATGGCTGGCTCCAAACAGGGCACATGTGGCTGAGCAGCCCATACAGGTGTAGGTTAGGTGAGCTGGAACACTGAACAAGACTAAACGTTTGAACACACTCTACAGATTTTCTTCCCTTTTTGCCTTCTTTGCACATCTATCGGTTTTCAGAGATTTAAGAGCTCATATCTGAGAGTGATTCTGCTCTGTCAAGAGAAGTTAAAAATGGCCAGCAGGTTCACCAGTTATTTCAGGTGTCCTGGCAGATGAGCAGATGAACACGCTGGGGTATCACCTTTCCTTAAAGAAGACATGGAAAATAGAAGACAGAGAACAAAACCATGAAAATCTTCATAATCAGGACTAATAAAAAATGTTCATACACAAAAATAAAATATGTTTTATTTTAACAACAATGCTGCAAACAAAACAAAGCAACCAAAAAAAAAAAAAAAAAAAAAACAACCTACACTCAGTAGTATTACTTGTTTTCTTTGCTGGACTACAAAAGAAATAAAGCCAGATTGTATGACAAACATTGCGTATTCATTGACAGTCTGGTTTTACCTTTAATACAGCTTTAAGCAGAGCTGCAAGGAGGCATTGGACATAAACTGAGCCCTGGAAACCATACCTTCATCAGGGCAGTCTTAAGTACCTACTTGCTGCTTCCCCATGCAGATTCAGGTGGTTAAATTCATTTCTGCAGTGTATTTGTGTCTTGAGTATTTTCTAAGTGGAATGTGGGCAATGTTACAGAGTTTAGGTTAACTAACTACTCTTATTTTCTTTAATTGCAATCATGTGTACGCCGACACCCTGGCTTGGTTGGCATTCTCTTTCCCAGGGTGAGGCTCATCCCTATGCCTGCTGCCAGGGCAGCAGTCTGCCCAGCCACTGTCCTTGGGCACAGAGAAAACTATCAGCAGCTGCCTGCTGTCCACTGACCACATGCACCTCTGGGCAGGAGGGGCTGTGCAGGAGAAAAAGGCACAAGTGCACAGACTGCTGCCTACAGTCTGTGCCCAGATGAGCTGTGGCACAATGAGACCAACACCAAGCTGCACTCCAGAGCAGCACAGGCTGGCCAGCCACCTTAGCATTGTGCCACACTCAGCTAAAGCTACCCCAAAAGTCTGTCTGCCTGAGAGCTGCTCCTCCTCTGGAGGAGCAAGATTCCCTCAGGGTAGACTATATTACTTGGCCTGGTGAAAAATTATAACAAAGGCTATTTACTCTCATGTTTAGAAGTATAAACAATGACAATTTAAATCTGACATCTCTTAACTCATGGAAAGGCTTTATATAAACATGTGTTTGGTGTCTTCTGGTTTCTTTCTCAACCAAACCCTTTAAGAAAGTATATACATGCTTCATAATGATATAAGCAACAGTTTCTTACCACAACATACAAGGGAAGTGCTCGGCATGGCATTTAATCCCAGCTCCAGTCTCGACATTGACATCCCCTGCACACAGCAAGGCTGAAGCCTGGACTCCATGCTTGCTGCTCCTGATGAGATGTGCTTGCAGTCCAAAGGTGAAGGTTGTTTATGAGCCCCAAATCCTTGCACCTGGTTTCTTGCACTGCCAGCCCCATCTCAGCACAGCCTTCCAGCCTGGCTGGAAGAGATCCTTTGCATGCTGCATTCTGTGGAAAGCATCCTCTGTTTAACAAAACTGAAACATTTTATTAAGGAAGCTCAAATGGAGGCTCTGCAGTTTTTAAATGCAAAATGTTAGCCATTTATGGCCAAACAGTGCACTCCTTACAGCATTCAAAATTGTGAGAATGACCAGAGGTAACACTGAATTATCCACAAGGAACACTATAGTCCCAGGCAGTGCTATTTGTGGCTTTGCTCACCTGTCCCCTTCCAAACAGACAGGGGTTTACCAAACTGGTCCCCATGAACCTGCTCACTAGAAAATGTACTCACTCGATGATTTGAAATAACAAATTGACAGAGCTTCTTACAAATCTTTCAGGGCGATCTCTGTTTCCGAAAAATAGATAAATATATAATAAAACATAGAAACATCCATGAGCAATTCAGTGGAATTGGAGGCTCATCTGTTTTATAATCTGTATGTAGACTACAGAAGCCATTTCTTTGAAGACCCTCGTGTTTTCCACACCAAATACTACTTGGTGCACATTTATGTGCTTACATTGCAGACACTTCTAGAGTCCCAGAAAGGACAGAGCAGCAGCAAGGAGCTGAGACTTTGGCTGAACCCTAAAATTCTGCATACATGGATGGGCACAGAAACCAGATTTGTCCAGAAACAGCCCAAAGCAGGGATTAAATTACTAAAATACCTAAGTAGTCATCTTTCAAGATAGAAAAGTATCTCTCAAGACAAATGATCTCACACTACCTATTTAGCAGGCAGGAGTAGATCCCAGTGCAGTGGGGGAAGGTAGAAACAAGTAACCTGAAGAAAGCCCTCAGCCTGAGTAACCTGCCCAAGAGCAAGAGATGCATCTCATTTAAGAAATAGTCCTGGAGCTTGTGTCTCTTTACACACACTGCAGGTAGCCAAACATCACTAGGGAACTGGAGCCACAAAAACTCAAATCACAGCTAGCCAGAGGATTTATAGGATATCTAGTTTGCTAAGCAGCTTCTAATGGGCTTTGAAGGGCTAAGAGATTGCCTCTGTCCTAAGTTTGACAACATGCTTGTGGACAAGTGACTGCAAACCTCAACAGGATCACTACTAGCCTGACAGCATCTCAGATTATCACTATCATAAAAAAAATATTTTAGGAAACACTGATGGTGGTGACAGAGCCACATACATTTTGAGATTAATACTTTGGAAACAGATAGGTCCTTCACAAGAGATCAGAGAATACACAAGGATTCCAGAATACAAATTCAAATTGTTTTGTCCAAATCTCAAAAATCTTATAAATCAGCACTGAAATAGTATTTACACTAATAGGTGTATAAGCATCTTTTCACAAGCTTAAAAATCTAACACTCATGTTACATCAGCTTCTCCATCTTCACCCTGACAACTGCTCCCTCAGGTTTGATATTTTATCTGCACTGACACGAACCCACAGCTAGGCTCCTGGGCACCATTTCCAACCTCGGCACTTCTAAGTAGCACCCTCACTCCATCCAGGACTGGCCCACAGTCACTGCCAGCTTCACTCTGGTGGATAGGCCCCAAACATCTCAGAGGCACCCTAGCAGCCTTGCTTTACGACCCATTTCTGCACTCTTACTCCCAACCAAACAGCTGCTTCCCAGCTGCTGGTACCTCAACTCTTTCCCTGCCTTGCAGAGCTTTAAAACTCTACTAATGAAGGGGGGTGGGGGTGTCTGTCTGTATCACATGTTGATAAACCTCCTCTGCAACACAGGCCCAATTTTACCCTCTCTGTATTTTTTGGGTACCCAAGGATCTGAAAAGACAGTATGGAAGAGCCTGATTTGTACAAGTCTGATAGTTGGGCAAGGAATCAGGTGTAAATTACTCCCTTCTGAATATAAAACTCAAAATAGTTTCAAAGAGAAATCTGCAGAGGTCCACAGACAACTTTAGCTGTACCAAGCAATGACATACTCATGGATGCATACTGCTGGTGCAGAGTTTGTCTTGTGTTTCATGAAAACCTTAAAATTTTCTCCTAAATAGGCAGAGCTTTATTCACTACATGTAGGTATGGCCACAGCAAAGCTCTGTCAGGCACACAAGATGAATCCATCTCACTTTCTGAAGATGGCTGATGTCAGCCCCAGTGTCCTGCCTTACACAACCCTTCTGATGTTAATACTTAGAAGCATGAAGTGCTCCAAACAGTGATCTAAAGGGAAATGCTCCAGGTTCTGTGTCTCTCTCCAACCTTTGAGACCATTAAAATAAAGTAAGATAAAATAAATAAAAAAGAATATTAAAATAAAATATAAAATAAAATTATATTTAAAAGAAAAAAGTTTTAGGAAAGCATCCCACAACAAGCTTAAGGTGCTTGAAAGCATACATAACACAGTATTCCAACTTGGATGTCTCTATCCTCACATATTACCAAATAGCTTTAGCATTAAGTATTCCTAATTTATTATCATTTGTAAGCATCTGGACAACCTGGCAACTGTGGCAGGGTTGGGATTTGAATCACAGGCTATTAAAATCTGCAGTGAAACCTGTAGACCAAACACATGAAGTCAGATGGGGGTATTAGTTAATGTGTGCCATTGATGTATTAGCTTCAACCCTATATTGGCCACACGGTGAAGGTGTTAGGATGAAAGACCTGAGGCGGGCAAGCCACTTTCAGATGAGCTTCCTAAGAGATGTTTACAAGAGACAAGTACATATCGTTGCACCCAGGGAGGTGTCAGTAAGCCACAGCAGTAGCACACATTTCCAATCTTAACACTGTCTTTTTGAGGGCGTATTTTCTTCTGCCTTAAGATCTTGGCTTTCACTTGCTTCTGGAGGGCCTCAACACCTTTGCTTTTCCAATACTGTGCCCTGGCTTCAGCACCTTTGCATTTTGTTGTGCTTCCAGTCAATCACCAAAAAATCCAAACTGCCTTTGGGAGCCCTGCACAGGGCAAGCATTTGTAGTAAGAAGACTGTTTTCCAAAGTAAGCCAAACTGTAACTTTTGACGTGCAATATGGTTTTGCAAGGTCCTTATTTTGGACTAGAAAACACTGTACACACACTTGAACTATCAGTATCATATGTTGTTTTGGCCTAAAACAGGCAGGAGCCCATCTTCTTTCTGCATGGGCAGCAGAATTTTTTTGAAACACCGTGGCACCTCTCATTTTCTAACCATAGGGGTTTTTTCATAATAGGTAACTCCTACCAGCCATCATTAAAAGTCCTTACCCCATCACTAGCTGTCCATAGCACTTCCCAAGTCACTTTGCTTATGTGCTGGCAGTTCATGAGTGACAGCACAGTTCCCCTCAAACTGGAACTGGCCACGTAGAAGCAGCATCTCCACCCTGTTGTCTGCTCTTGGAGAAGAAACTTGGCCTCCTTTTCCTCAAAGGCCACAAGGAAAATGAAGAAAAGAGAAGAGAAAAGAAAAAACAAAAACAAAACCAAAAACAAAACAAACAAACAAACAAAAACAAATTAAAAAAAAAAACACAAAAAAATAGACTTTACAAAGAGTTTTCACAAATGGGTCTCAAAAGGTTAATTTTTACCTTCCTTCCTTCCTTCCTTCTCTTAGCTTTTATTCTTTCATTTTCCCATTCCTCCCTTCTTTCTGTCATTTTTTTTTTCTCCCCAGTCTTCGCTGGAAAAACAGCAGAGAAAGGAAATGCAGGAGACAGAAAAGAACAAAAGAAAGAAAACTGAACATGAAAAGCTAAATGGTAAACAATGAAACTTTACCAAGTTGTAGGAAAGGTAGATGAAAAACATAGAATCGTAGAATTATCATGGTTGGAAAGGACCTCTAGGATCATCAAGTCCAACATTCATCCCAACATCTCCCTAACCAATACACCATAGCCTCAAGTGCTACATCTACTCGTTTTTGCAACACCTTCAGGGATGATAACTCCACCACCTCCCCGGGCAGCCTGTTCCATTGCCCAACCGCTCTCTTAGTAAAGAATTTCTTTCAAATATCCAATCTAAACCTCCCCTGATGCAACTTGAGGCCATTTCCTCTCATTTTATCATTAGCATTTTGGGAGAAGAGACCAACACCAGCCTCACTACAACCTCCTTTTAGGAGGTCTCCTCTCAATCTCCTCTAGACTAAACAACCCTAGTTCCCTCAGCCACTCTTCATAAGACATATTTTCCAGACCTCTCACCAGCCTCGTTGCCCTTCTCTGGACCCACTCCAGCACCTCAATGTCCTTATTATACTGTAGTGCCCAAAACAGGACACAGTACTGAAGGTTCGATCTCATGAGTGCCAAGTACAGGGGCACAATCACCTCCCTGCTCCTGCTGGTCACACCATTTTTGGTGGTGGAGCCAGGATGCTGTTGGCCTTCTTGACACCTGGACACACTGCTGGTTCATGTTCAGTTGGCTGTCAGCCAACACCCCCGGGTCCTTTTCTGCCAATATTTTTGAAAACTTACCGTTTGATAAATAAATAAATAAATAAATTTAAAGGGTCTTTTCTACATTAAATGATCTGCATCTATTTTATAACCAGGGCTAGCTCCACACATGTGGAAAATATGCATGTTTGGTAGAAGATGATTAGTTCAAACTCAGACTCTGAGAAGGCTTGTACAGCATCTCACTCCTCTTACAAAGGTTTAAAGACCTGAATAGATCTGGATAGATCCTATACATCTGGATACTTTGTGACACTAACAAATTGTCTGTAATTTACTTAAGGAAGATTTCAGTTTAGTGGATTGATGATTTTTAACCACACTAGTACAAGACTGATCTAATTTGTGGGCAAATTAGACAATTGTTGCCCTGAGCACCAGAGTACTTCTTTTAGCTCGATGAGATGAAAAACCAGTTGGTTTGTCTGCTCTACAGGGAGGTAGGGGGTAGCATTGGATATTCCATCCCTAGGGCTAAAACACAGCTAAGCCTAAGCCAGTTCTGTATGGATGTGAACAATTTTAATTCTTTTACCAATTTTAAAGTGATCCTTAATCTAAAAAAAACCAAAAGAAACCAAAACCAAACCAAACAATCAAGCACAACAACAACAACAAAGACTCCAAACTTTTTTTTTTGGTTGTTTTATAAGGAAGCTTCACATTTTTGATTTTTCCATGGATTTCATTTTGGTCTTCTGGCTTCCATCCAGTAGTGTGGGCATGTACCCTCTCCCAGCTTTGCCCAGCATCTCATGAGCAAAGCATCACCAGTTGCCTCAGGTGAGCAAAGGTTGGTTCAGTTAAATGATGCTTTTCTCACAACACCAGAAAGTGTAAAAAGTCACTTCCAACTGTCGGGGTTTGAAGTTTTAAAACTGATTTCCATCTGCACGTCTATACAGCCAGAATTGATCTGGGGAGTAATCATCATTCACATTTTGAGCAATCAATTGTTATATCTTATTTTGAGAGCTATCTAACACTATGAAAAGCACCCCAAAGAGTGCCAGTCTCAAGAAGGAAGAGTGTGAGTGATGACTGCATACTGGTATGAAGGCAAGGAAAGGATTTACCCAAGTAAAGATCAGATTTGTTTGTCAGTGTTGTGCCTCAGCCACATGAGCTGAGTTTTCAGAGTAAATAAGGCATGGAAAGGGAAATCTGCAAGTAGTTTTTGAATCATTTTTGTAGCTGAGTGAGGCTTATTGGCTGTTCAAAGCAGAAATGCAATGACCTAGATACTGTGGGACTGTGAAGAAGGAAAGCCTTCCTGACACGTAGGAGGCAGAGGTGAGAGTCAGAAAGGATGACCTGCAAGGTGGGAAATATACCATGAAGAAGGGGCAGGACCAAAAATGTGAATGATGATGAGTCAGGACGTAAAACTACTTGCTTTCTTTTAAGACCAGGGTTTAAGAAAGGGGTTATGGGGTGCTGGAGATGCCATCATTTCAATGGAAGCATAAAACCAGCCATGTTGGTCAAACTCCAGTTTAGGTCTCCATATGTTACTTTCCTACAATTCACCCCATCATTCTACTTAAAGCACTTACTCCTAGAAATCCTGCCAGTATGAAAGCACAACTTCAAATCAGTATCAGATGATAACTGTGAAAGCTGTTTTACAGCTGTACCTCCGTATCTGTCTCTTTCAGCCAGAACCCATCCAGATAGCTACATGCAAACTAATTATTTTATATTATCAAAGATACCATCACAAGCACAACATCTCTCTATGTATGCAGTGTAGTTATAGCCATTCACTTAACACCTTTATATAGCAAGATGCCATGGAAGCCTAGCACAAAAAGAGCTACCTCATCTTTGCCATCACAGCCCTGATTGAAATAAGATTGCAGCTGCAGAAGGGGAGAAAGTGTAAAAGAAGATGCTAAGGGAAAAGACACATCCGTTTGCCTTGCATAGGGCTGAAGCTGAAATGGTCTTGAATGGTTATTACCTAGTAGTTCAAGTTGATTTGTACTACCTGTGAGTTTTGATTTGGAAATATAGCAAGCCTGAGGAAAGGGATATGAAGTGACCTGTAGTTGGGACTTATATTATTCCTTTCCCAGTGGATGTCCCTGCACACCTGCTTGTGGTGTAATAGTGTAATAAATTGAGTGCATATCTATATCCACAAAGGGTCAAACTCTGCTCAGAATTACACCTGTGTAAATCCCCAATAACTCCACTGGCCTCATTGGAGTTATTTGGCACAGATTTACACTTACATAACTGAGAGCTGGTTTTAAGCTACAGTCTGAAAAGTGTTTCACCTTGAGGGTAAAAATAATGCTACTAATGTCAGTTATTGTTACATTTAAAATAAACAAAAGGAATTTCACCTGGATGGGATCCATCCACAATCTATGACATTCACATGAACCTTTTTCCCCTATTTCTGGTGTGCATGGAAAGATGTCAGATTTTAATTCACAGTGCCTCCATGCTTTTTGTTTTGGAAGGACTACTATACCTTAGATAATCATATAGGAAAAGGTGTCTATATTGATAACACATTTGTCTCTGAGATGCTATAGGATGTTCCAAGCCAGATCTCCTTTGAAGCCAGTCACCATTTTTATTATCAAAGCATGAAAAAATAGCTCACATTCATCACATCAAATGCAGCCAACACATGACATTGAGGGCTAAAGTGAGACTCTAGTTACATCATGTATATCTAGAAGATCTCTAGCCACTTACACTCTCATGTCTTCAATGTAGCTGGCCTCAGTGTGGGTTCTGTGGCTCGGGGACTGCTGCAATGACAAAAAGCAAAAGGCAGCACAAAACCTGCACCAGTCACCCTTCAGGCACAGGGCAGGCTGTCACACTGTGACCCATAGGCACACAGGTAAGCAGGAGAAGGTGTAAGGATCAAAAAATATAGGCTGTCAATTGTGAACTTTTGCATGCATCAATCCTAAATTGAGCTGAATTCCCTTAAAATATCTGAACCATCAGTGATGATGTCAGAAGCCTTCTGGCTCTAGAGATTGAAAGAATAATTTTCCTGAGGTGTCCCCACCTCCTTCTGGCTCCATGTTGGAGATAGAGAGGAAATGATCTGACACACATTCCTGCCAAACAGCTAAATTTCATTAAGATACATCAGAAAGGTATGTGAGTTTGCCTTGCAACATTATTAGAACTTAGTTATACACAGACTAGCTTTAGTTAGAAATACAAACTTTGTTCTTTGAATAACCTCAGCTTGAACTGAGTCCTGGAAGGACTATCTTTAAGTTAAGGTAATACGATGCAATAAAGCTTCCTGAGAACAGAAGACTGCCAAAGTTTAAGTGGTATATTTTATGATCTGGATTATTATCCACTGGGGGACTCAGATGAAAACACAGACTCATTTTATTTAGGACTCTAGTTGTGATTTGAACCATGATTCAAATTTCTAATAAAAATACCCAAAGAGAAAAGCTAGTGCTTTATCCACTACATACCAAGCCTTGTTGGCCCATTTTCTAAAAAATCACCATAATCCAAGGTCAAATAATACATGTGCAACTTTAATATTCCATAGAATTTTAGCTTCCATCATTTTATCTCTTTCAATAGCACAAACCACATACAAATTGATGTACAGTGGAGTATATCAGATGTGATAACAATCATGCAAATCATCTGCAACATAAGAACAAGAACAAAAATGTCTTGGGTATCTCTATAGAAAGGCAGCATTTCCACAAATGGTTTTGTGCAATATATCTTCACTATTTCTTCAGCTCATCTTAGTAAGTAGTCAGTACAGTAAGTGTATTCCATTTTGTGAGAGCAGTCATTAAAGTACATGTGAAAAGATATGTACCCATCAGATCAGTGTCTGCATCTCAAGAAGATGGTCATATTAGCAAGTGACCCAAAGTATGTTTATTGTTTTCCCTTCAAGGGAATGAGATACAAATGACCTGGTTTCTGTAAGAAGCATGGGAACAAAAAAAACACCTCTAAATAAAATTGACTACAACCAGCTACATTCTCTCATTCAAGATGACAAGTGGTCTGACTTTTCTGAAAAGTCATTAGTCAAACTCAACTATAAGCTATATCTGAGTCAGGAGAAGAAAAATAACTATTTTTCCCTTTGGCAAGAGTCAAATGGTCCACAGAATTTAGCCTAAACAGAAATGCAGCACAACACCTATATTGTCCTAAAAAAGAATCAGAGGTAGCCTAAAATACAGAAATACTCAGAAATACAGTGCAGAAAAGCCATGGATCAGAGAAGCAACAGCTTCTGTCTTGCTACAGTGCCTTACAATGCAGGATGGAGAACTGGCCTTCCCAGAAATATGTTTTCATTTCCACTAGTATGCTAGTATTTACATTAATTCATGTCTGCCCACAGTTCATGGACTGTTTTTATGGTCACTCTCCATTGCTGGTGAGTAAAAATCTTTTCTCTCATGCTCTGAGAAGGTAAAAACTGTCAAAAATGTTCTCCCTCCACTTCAAGCAGAAGACACCTTCCTCTCTTCTCCCTCTTTCTGTGCTTGCAAGTAATGCCATAATGGACTACTGATTCAGATACTCTCACAGAGTCTCAGCATCTCAGATTCAGTGTCCTGCTTGAGGAGATCTTTAGTCATTTGTATGAGGTGGAAATGCTTGCATGGGAGAGATTGGGAAACACTCCTTCCCAGATGCTGAGATATGGGACCCCCCACCTCTCTAAGGCACCAGGAAAGCCATCTGTATTACTATGTGCTCTGGCTTCTTTTTCTGACATGTTTTGTCCAGAAATTCTGAACCTGAAGTCTCTCAGTTTTGCTAAAACAGGAACAGATTTGCAAATCATCATTGTCCGTCCCAAAATGCACTCTGTCCAAAAAATACTAGACTTCTTATTTATATAGAGCTTTATTATCCAGCATTTATTGTTTAATTTCACTGTCATGACTGGAAAACTGACCCTTCAGAAACAGTGAGAAGTACACAGTATAAAAAATACTATTCTAGTGAAAGTTTTAACTAAACCATCATTTGTGTATCTTTATTAAATTCTACATCTACAGTCCACAGAGCAAATGCCTTTAGACCTGCATCAACAATTGTTTTGATACCAACAATATCAGAATACTCACAAAATTTTTCCTAAAATTACCTGCAATCTATTCTTCAGCTAATGCTTCTGACTACATGCATAGCTCAGGCAAACTTGGAACCTAAAAGGAATATGAGAGTCTTAAAGCTGAGCATTTGGATTGCTCCCCATCTTTGAATCTCACTCACCACTTAAATTAACCCATTCTACACAAAAGCCAAGAAGATAATTCTATATCAGACATAGGAGGCACAAAGTGAAAAAATCCACTTGTGCATCTTGAATACGAGCTGCATTACCTGATTGTGACTCCTCTTTGTGAAGATCTGTGACCACTGGGTCTGCATGAGCACAGAAATTCATTATTCATAATTTGTACTTACTCCCATCTTTGTTAACTTACCCAGTAAGGAAGAAAAGACAGACTATTTGACCAATCACAGATAATACATATTAAAGAGCTCATGAACAAACCTCTACTCTGAAAATTACTTATCCAAATTCTCTGGAGAAAACTTATGAATACTGAATACAACCATGGCTAATAGGACTGGTCGGTTCATGAAGGATTCTCTCAAGATGCATAGTTCCATTAATTTATGCATGACTAAAAATTTCTCTGTAAAAATATATTAAAACTGTCAAATTTATAGAAGTCAGACAAATCCTCTATTTTTCTGTTCACAACCTGTCTAAATCCCTTTGCAGAAGATCCCAGACCTCAATTGCATTCCTCAAGGATTTACAGGGCACCAGAGGAACAGCAATCGGCTCCAAACAAATATGTGCATTCAGAAGTATAAGGAGGCTTTTCCAGCTTTTCAGGTAACTTCACTCAGATTAAACTTCCAGAAGGCACTGGATGTATTTGCAAGAACAATTTTAACCACTGCTCCACTCTGCCACTTTTCAGCACATTTATTGTGTCGTCTTGATGGGAATAACTACCATGTAACCAGAGGAAAAAGGAAGAGCAGCTGGCATATTATAGAGGGAACACACAAAATCAGTAAAAAAAAAACAAAAACAAAAAACAAACCCTACTTACAAAGATTTACTCCTGTCATAATAAGAACTAAGACTGTGGATCAGATTCTTATCTCAGTCACTGTGTTGCTAATCTGAAGCACCAGAGACAATTTCAGCAGAGCCACCCCAGATTTAAGGCCTAGCTCAAAGATTGACAATGATTTACGCTGCCTTTTAACAGACAGTTAGTCCAGCATAAGAATTTAGCCTAGAAAAAGATAATCTTTTTATCAACACTGCATTATTAAATGCTTTGTATTAGCTTTGCATAATGCTTAACAAGGTTTAGCATTTTCTCCTTTCTATTTGTTTAGTCTATGTTTATGTCCTGCACCAATTCTAATAATATACAAAGAAGTAAATTTTATTCACTTCTGCTATGGTCCCTTCATTTCTATGAACACAAAGAAAAACACTACAAGAAAAGAACCAAAAACAGTACAGAACAAATGCATCACTACAGAATAAGCACCAGAGCACAGATTATTTTTCTTTCTTCTTCGCATTCCACCTTGTATTTTATCTGGGATAAATTATTATTCATATCACATATCATGTTTTGTTGTTGTCTGTTAAGGAATGAAATTGTCTTCAGTCTTCGGGATGCTGAGGAAAAAAAGAAACATGGTTAGTACATTGTCAAGATTTGCCTTGCTAAGTAAAAATGACATTGTTATTGTACATAGATTTTTTGTTGAATATTTACATAGATAATAGGATGAGCTGGATGCACTTGTTTTCTAAACAGTTCAGTATGAATTAAATCAGTGGGATATGACTTATTTGGGTCAATAGAAATAGATCCTCCCAGTTGTCCTGGAGATCTGAAAAACAAATATGGCAACTGCTATATTTTGCAATATAAATTCTGAAGAAAGCTGTGCACTCTCCTGAAACAATGCTTTAAAAAGGAAAAGACTGCAAGGATCTTTCTTGCTCCTCTCTCTTCTATCTCTCTAGGTAGAGGCCTAGTTGGAAGGCTCCAGTAGCATTTACAGACATAAGAAGAGATGGTCACATATTTTTCTTGTGGAAACTTTTGACAAGCAGAAAGAAAAAAGGACATAGGTCATTTTTTTTTCCTTGAAAAATAAAAAATCCATCATCTGCTCCCTTTAAAAAAAAAAAAAAAGAAAATAATCTGTTTCTCACACAAATGATTTGGCTTGCCTAATTTTTTTCTTTTCTGTCTTGATGAAAATGTTGAAACTTTCCCAAAGAAAGGTTTCGGAAGAAAATTCCACAGGACAATGCCAAGTTTCCTGGTGAAAACTGGTTTTAATGAGGAAACATGGGCCAGCTATAGTTGTCAGTGAGGTTGTAGGCAGAGTGACTGGGGAAGAAAGGGTGAGGAAACCAGCAGTAGTGGGTGCTTGTGTCTTTCTGAAAGAACAGTATGGGATGCGCCAGGGGCAGGTTGTGCTGCTTAGGGCTGTTGCACATATCAACTCTATATCAGAGCTCCAGATGTGCTCTCGTCATACCTCCCACTGCCCCTGATGAATCCTGCTCATACTTTCAAGGAGGAGCAGCTGTGAACCCTTGCCTTGTCTAGCAGCCTTGGCAAGAAGTTTGCAAAAGCTAAGGTGGCTTTTAAAATAACCTGTCATGGAGAATTAGCAGAAAAGCACTAGTTGTCACAACAACAAACTGTATTATGTGAGTGCTAGAGAAAAAAAAAATCAGCACAGCAGGCATGGTGAATGTAGCATGAACATACAGACTAGGAAGCCACAGAGCAGGGAGATACAGCAGGAGGCAGGTACACAGCTGCTTCCACATTTTTTGAACATAGTATATGTCCTGTATCAGGTGCTATTCAGGGAGTGAGGGTAAACATAATAGCTCTTTCATTTCAGTTCTTTCATATGCCAGAGCTTAGACACATAAACATGGCTAAAATTATGCCTCTGCACAACCAAATAAATAAATAAATAGACCATTTCTTGTATGGTTTGGCCAGCCAGAGAATGGACTCCCTTCCACCAAAGTAGACCTTTGTCCCTAAAAAAATCTAGAAAACAGAAGTGCTTTTAAACCCCCAAATACTGAGTATACCTTTTTTTATTACAGTTACAAGCTGCTGCTTTTTCTACCCAACACATGGTAAGGATTATATTTAAATAAAGATTTAACACTCATAAATGGTTTCTTTTAATATCGCTGTAAAGTAATGGTTCTTTTATGGGTGAATTTAAAAGTAATTCCCCTATGTACAGCTGTGCCAAACAGTATGGTATCACTTTATGCATCCACAAGCAAGGAGGCACCCTGACCAACAGTGCCTGTGGGTAGAGTGTGGATTTTATTAGCCAATATGAGCTGATGACCCATGAGCAGAGTCAGCTTTTGCATCTTGTAAAGTCAACCATTGTAAAGGTACCACCACGTGCAGATAGCAAGCAGCTTCCAGCTCGGAGTAGCTGAGTGTAGCCTCCTGTCTTGAGCGGCAGCAACTCCTCTTCAGCTTGCAAAGGATTTTTTCCAACACCACTGCCTGTTCAGGCTTCACCTCTCCTGGCAGGGATGTGGCTAGGCTGGCATTGTACACACTGATGAAGAGCTTGTGTCAAACCCTCTATTTACTGATCATCACCTCTCCCAGCATCTGCCCAGCCAAGCCATCACCAGACTCCTGGGGCCCCAGGCAGAAAGTCAGGCTTTTCCCTCCCATCCCCATCCAGAAGGCCTTGCATTGCTGCCTAATTTAGCCTAGCAGCAGCTGGCACACACAACCAAATGCAGGGGTGGTTCAGATTAAAAGCTGAGTTTCCAGCCCAGGCTATTACATGGCACAAATACTTGCAGCTCTTTCCAGCCTCACAAGAAGCAGCATTTGGTGACTTTTCAGAACTCAGTATGAACTTTTTTTCCAGAGTTTATTGCTGGGATGGGTGATTACTGTCTGCTTTCAAAACATTCTTGACTTTTAAAAAAGACAGGATTATTTTGATGGCTCATTTTTGCAACATTATATTCCTTGCACTGGTGAGGTTACTGTCACTCTTAATAAAATCATCTATGGGAAACTATAGATAAGGCTAAGTAAATATCTAAGTAAATATGAATTTTCCTGACATTATTCCCTTCCTCTTTTTTTACAGAATCTTAGTTTCTGATGTTCAGAATACTGGAATACTTTTCAAAGTATCTCATAACAAATATCATGCCCACCCCTAGCTACCAGAGGGTCTCCCATGCTCCTCTACATTCCATGATAGGCAAACTCCTGCCAGAAGAAACTTTGGCGGATCAATCACTCCAGTGGAATGAAGGATGAGAAAAAGTTATTCAAACCCCACTGCAGCATAACCACTGGCAAGGCCTATTGCCTTGCATGCAACATATGAAAATAAACCCTTTCTTTATTTCAGTTAACTTCTCACAAGATAACTAAAAGGTATCCTGAACTGCTTTTGGGTCTTGATTCAGAAAATTATCTCAGCACATTTCAGAATATATGAAATATTTTGGCTTCATTCAAAATGTGCACCCACATTGTTTGCTGGGTGCCTCATGTTGGCTTGGGAAATGGCCAAGAAGAAATTTCCAGAGATAGCTGACTTTAAAATAACCAGCCAGGACCACATTTTCAAAGGCAGTCTGGGGACAAGTAAAGAGACTGAATGAGCAGCAACACTTTTCTAAAGGACTACTCAACTCAGTTTCAGTAGTTCAATAAATAAATCTCAGACATTTATATAATTTTTACTTCCAAAATAAGGCCAGGAGAAGTAGCACACCCCATTGCAGAGACTAAAATCAGAGTAGGATTCTTTTTCCTGTCCTTTATCAAACAGAGGAAAGGAGTTGCCCAAAAATATCAACATAGGCATTTGGTCCAGAAGATGTCACCATTTTCTGATGCTTTGTTGTATTTTTTTTTCCCTCCTGAACATGTCAGCACCCTGATTTTAGTTATTAGTTATGCTCTGAGTCTTGCTTTTGGTTTGCTCTAGATTTGACTATTTGCTTTGCACTTTGCAAAGACTTTGAACACAAGAACAGCATCTTACTCAACTTTAAAGCTGCAGTTTCTTTCCCCTTTTTTAACTGTGAAGCATGTTATGATTTACAGTGGCATACATTTGGAAAACCAAGCCAAAGCTTTTATAACTGGATGTCCCTAAAATCCTATATAAATTTCTACAGGGGAATGCTGAGGCAGTGAGCACCTCTTAAAATTAGGATTCATTTAAAAGACTGAAGAGAAACCCAGGAGAATAACTTCATGCCCTGGTGTTAGAAATCTTAGCCTGGATTTACATTTTAATTCATCTGTCAGCACAAGCTCTGCATAATGCAGAATTTCACTCTTTATCCACCCCCCCCACACACACCTATTCATGAAACCTCAACTAACAATTCCAGTTCCTTTTCATTAGGAGCCTGGCACTTCTCAAAGGACTCAAGTTGCATGGAACTGTCCCTGTGAAAGCTGAAACCGGGAGAAAATGCCTGGGCTTTTGGGTTTCATTGCAGAGCCAAAAAGTCAAGTTCATTTTGCTGCAATATAGCATGTCTCAGGAGCCAAGGTGAAGCTTTCTGTGAAACTGTGCTCAATTTAAAGTGAATGTGTGTAGAGCTGGTAACAGGAAGTAGGCACAGACAATTCTGTTTTCCTAGGTAGTCTCAGAACTTATCATAAAAATGAAGAAAACACTAATATAGCTAAGTTGTCAGATGGAAAAAGTTTTATATATCAGCATTTTGAACTATACCCAGCAAAGAAGTGGAAACAAAACCAAAATGTTTAACTATGCTACCATTTTCAAGGAAGAATGTAGTTGTCTTCTGTTGTGGCTGGATGTACATATAGCCCTCGTGCACATTGTACATCTCTGCTTTACCTTTGTTGGGGATAAAAAGCCCCAACATCATGCATGTAAGAACACAGTGGAATTCATCTGTGTGAAATGCCAGAGATCAACTCATAAAACCTACTCAAAATAAAATGAATTCCATGTCTCCTTTAGCTCTGGCACCAGAATTACCTCCTAATCCTCAGGAAATTCTGTGTCCCTTCATCAAGGGGTTAAAAGCCACCATGCTGTGAATAATACATACTATGCTCTTTCCTTTTCATACTCCCTGATGGTTAATGACACCCAGTCCCATCTGGATACCAAGCACCATGAACAAACATAACCTCCAAAGAAAGTTACCCACATAATTGTCTCTGATGAAAATCAATTGCATGATGTTCACATTACAGGCCTTTTTAAGCCAGTCACTCGTTTCTGGAGATTCAGCCTTCAGTATTTTGAAGACAAGTGTATATATATATAAATGCACTTAATAATGAAACATGGCTGCTACCAGTGTCACTGGTGTTTTCTACCTTTCTTTCATAGTTTCAATGGGTGTAATGCTTTACAATCACTGGAAGACTGGCCACATTCAGAGGCCTTTCACAATAATGTGATCTTGAGCAGAGTTTTGAATAACAATCCACTGATCGCAAAGAAGTACAGAGAACAGTGGAGTGGAGGACATAGGGGCAGCTGGGCTGGAGCTGAGATCCACAAGTCTTCATTTCTGCCCCAACCCACTCTGTGAGACAAACTCATAGGCTGGGCTTTTTGAAGTAACCTGAAGAAACCAGGTATATAAATATGGGAGAAATTAATTCCCTGTCAGCCCATTAGCTATTTGATTTATTGCATTTTCCATTATGAAGTCTATGCAGATAAGGATTTCTACATCTTTCCTGAGTGCTTCCCCTTGATCAAAATACAAACGCACACAGAAAATCATCCTCAAACTGACCCACTCCCTTGTCCCTGTTTTTCATCTTCTGTTTCTTTTCTTCTTTTCCCCTTAGCTTTGCTATTTTAGGCTGCTCTAATGATACCAATATGACTTGAAGGACTCGAAGGCCAAAAGCTTATTTTTCTAAGCAAGGCTTCAAACATCTCCCTGAACCAACTCCTCACAGGCCATTTTTGTAGGTCTTTCTTGTCTGCAGGAACAGCTAATGTGTATTTTGCGAGTGGACTGCTATTAATTTTCTTTCTTTACTAAGGTTTGCATGCTTCTTGTGGTATTCTGGTGATGAAGAAGCTCTACGCTATATCATTCTTTGGTTATGAAAAGTACCCACCCTGTGACTCCAGGCTGTGTCCTATTTGCTTGCTATGGAAATGCTAGGCTACTTGTAGCATCCAAGCCTGCAGTGAGGTTCGTGCTAAGACCAAGAAAAGCAGTCTTCCAGAACCAGCTAGCTTACTTTTAAAATAGCCATCAGATGGTGTGCCATTTTAGAAGTGATATTCACTTTCAATATTTGGAAAAAAAATCTCCATAAATGAAGTAATGCAAAATATCAGGAAAATATTATAGCTTTCCATATATTTATGGCTCTCATTGCAATAAGGAATTTTTGATCCAGAATATGAGCATAGTCTGTGATTTCATCAATGAGAGTCAAATCTTCTGCCACACTCATTTGGTTTTCTCTGCTCCCAGTGACCAAGTCCCCAGATTGTGCCAGCACAGTGACTAGATATTCTTGGACTTCACTAGAGATTTCTATAATGCCCCTGTGGACTTGGTGACAGCAATTATGTCCACAATGAAGACCAAAAATTCAGTAATGCTTAGCAGATCAAGCTGAGTGGCAATCTTGCATTAGCCAGTAACGAAAAACAATAGCCAAAAGTAAAAGATACCAAAACCTGAAAGTGGTCAACAAAATGTGGTTTTGCTTTTCTGGACACTGGCTACAGAAGGGCTTTTTGCCTTCCCATCACTTTCCAGAGCCAGGTATAGGAGGAGATTTCATGGAAAAACTGAGGGCTGGATCCCACTGTGGGGCTTTAAGGGAAGAGAGTGAAAAAATGAGGTTTCATCACACTGCTGAAGGGGAAGCAGTAAGAGAAAGGCCAGTAACTGTCCATAACACTATGAAGACTTTTCAAAGGATGTTACATTGAGGCTTGTAACACTGCTGTAGGCCCTGGGCAGCAGCTGGCTGATTTTCATTGCTACTTAAATTAGCCATGTGCTACCCCTCCTTTCTTTTCTCCCAACACCCACTCCTGGGCAGGAGTCTCACACAAGCACTTCATCGCTCTTCCCTAAAACAAGGGAGTGCACTCGCCAGAGTAGAGGTTAGTATCCTGTTTAAAAGGGCAATTTTTCTGTGTCAGAACCATGGCCCCAAACCCAGTGCAGGACTGGAAAAGAAATGCAGGGTATATGGGCAGACAGAGTTGGCAAACACCAGGCAGTATCAGAGCTTTTCTTTGGTTTTGTCTCCCTTTGAAACACCTGGACATCTGCAAAAATTTCCACTGCAATGTAAATCAACTCCTCCAATAAGCCACAGGCCTGGGGAAGAGGTAAGATTTCCTGAAAGACTTTGAGGTGATACTTGGTTTTTGGAAAGATGTGTTGTATGAGGTAGGTGAGTCATCTTATAATACCTTGCACTGGCTCAAATCTGAAGTCATTAAGGAACCTAGAAGCCAGGAGAATGACTCTAATGTTTGTTTCTGTATCTGCTCCTCCAGTTAAAACGTCTTACCAACAAAACAGTCTTGTTAGTAACCCTTGTGGTGTTACCACTGAAGCAGGCAGTGAGGTGGGGAGAAAGACAGGACTCAGACAAACAAGGTAGAGAAAAACTTCAAGAAAGAAATTACAGGGCATGACACAGAAAGAGATATATTTTTTCTCTGTAGAGGGGGGAAAAGTCTACTTATATTTACAGACTCTAAGCAGAATGACAGAGAGGCATGAGGAGTTAGACTGACATGGCATCACCTTTCCTGGACCTGGGAATCAGCTATTTGAAAGCCTGACCAAGGCGGTCTCTACATGACTCATGTTTGCTTTTCACTGTCATTTGGGAAGTGTCTGTATCTTCACTAATGAATTTGCCTCAATATTCCTGTAATGCTGAGCCATTTTCAGAGGGCGAATTCAGAAGGCTGTGGCTGAATGTTGGTGTGCCACAGCCCTGCCAGTGTGCACATTACCACAGAGGACCACTGTAACATGCTAACAGACTGGCCCAAACTTTAAAGGGTCTGGCTGAGGTCTAGCTGCATACTCTGTCCACCCTGGTAGCTTTCAGAAGGTCTCTGGGACCACAGTGAAGTACCATTCTTGACTGTGGGTCAGGCAGGTGAACAGTAGAGCTTAACAGAGAGGCCAAGCCTCAGTAGGCAGAACAAAAATATGGAATAATCAGGATGAGTCTGGGACAACATATAGCCATTTTTGGGGTGTTAGGAAACACCCTACTTAAAATATTATAGAGCAGGATATCTCACACCTCAACAAGCCTTCTTCTAAATACAACCCAAAGGGGCTACATCTGGCAGATAGATGGTGCCAGTTCATTGAGAAGTAGTGTGACAGGGAGGGAATGGTAGATACCGGCCACGGGTACTGGGGCATCTGTTCCCAAAATTGCTACAGGATTTCTGATAGATGAAATAAAACCTTGGTTTTCCAGTGCCTTTCAAAAGATCTCCATGCAGCAAATAGTGTATTACTGACTTTAGACACTGATTTTACGCTACTAGAATCTGTAGAAAACAAATATCCTGTGGTGAAGCTACAGCCTTATGCTTCTCTTTTAATATAAGCTGTCATTATTGAATCACAATATTACCCAGATCTGTTTTACATGAGTCCTTGGCAAGACAATGTCAGCTGTACTTAATAAACAAGGTGGTCTGCATTTATCGATTCAACAATATTGTAAAGGGTAAAGTGTCATCTGGTGTTACTAGAATATCAAACCTGCACATCAGATGCAAGGCAACTATCAATCACTAATGGACTGCATTAACTGCTAACCCAGAAGAAAAAGCAGCATGTGAAATTTCCATTAAAAATCCAGCTCCCAACCTTTGAACAAGAAATGGATTTCCTCTGTACCCAGTCTTCCATCCCCTGAGCTGGAATGATGTTATGGCCCTGTGTTTACTTCATGACAGCATCTAGTGTATACTGGGTGCCCAGTCTTTTTCTTGGACATGATTCCCTGAGGCATCCTCTCCAACCCAGAGCCATCAAATAAAGCAGTTGTTGTAGTAAATTTGCCCTCTCTGTTCTGTTTCTGTGCAGGAATCACTGGGGTGCTTCTCATTGGATTTTATTTCTATCTTCTTTTCAGCAATTTGTGGTGAGTGTCACTTGAAATAATATTCTCTTCTTCAGTTTTCCTGAAGAATGTGTCAGATTGGCAAACAATAGTTTTTTCCTCAATTAGCTAAACAATAATAGTGGAAGAGAGGAATTATGCCAATTTAGAGAGCACTGTGACTTTAAAACATGGTGACTGCTGCAGTTACAGACATCTACAAAGGCATTTGTATCAGCACACTGGCCAAGTACACTCCAGGTCGGGTCTTAAATAGAACAAAGATTAAGATTTTGGAAATGATAGCAAGAGATAACTAAGAACCTCTGATATATATCAGAGTGCAGAGGGTGATTAGCACCTAACAGCTCCAGAGCCAATACCTACTAATTGGACAGCTTTTCATTGCAAGTGTAAAGTCCTTGCAATATTGTTACATACCCAGCTACCAACAGGTTTTATCATCTGCTTAAGGTCACTGTGTTTTGGGCAGAAATCTCTGTTGCATCAGGGAAGAAAGAGAATAAAGGTAGTGGGTAATTTCTTGGTACCCAGGATGTTCATAAAGCATCTTGGTTTGCACTAGTGTTTTTCCAAGCCAAGGTTCTGTCAGCCTCTGCCTCAATTCCTCAGGATGTTCCTCGAATATAAAGCCTTTATCTCCAGACTTGCCCAGAAAATCTGTCTACCAACAGGGTACAGACAAGCCCCGGACAATCCAGGAAGACAAATGCCAAGGCACAAGTATATATCATAGGCTTACATCAGCTCTCCATATCCTGACAGCCAATACACAGTGAACCTCCTGAGTACATCTTTGAATAAAAACACTACTGCATATGGGAAATTCCCAGCCTGGGGGGGTACAATTTTCCAAAAAAATGTTGGTTTGGGTCTGTTTCAAGCCAATGGTGGCATTCTGTGTACACATATACAAATCCCCATGAAATTGAAATGTCATTTTTTTGGCCAGGTCTCCCAGTGAGTTAAATCAGAAGTAAAATAGCTAGATGTAGAGACCTCCTATAACACCATAAAAGCGACTTGGCTTGGAACTCTACATGTACCAGGATCTTTGGAGAAGAATCTCATTTGTCCTTACATTCCTGACCTATACTATTACAGATCTCAGCCTGCTTCTTTTTCAGACACTTTTTAAAGGGGCTGAGTTAAATTGTCCAGAGATGTCAACAAGTTGTGAGAGGCAGGCTCACACTGGCAGCAATTACCAGAGGGCAATGATCAATGGGGGTCTTTTGTTAGTGTTACAGGATCACTATTGACTCAGGAAGGAAGTGCCCCCATGGTTTAGGCTAAGTTGAAATGGACATGCAGCCTTGCCCTTGGCTGCTCACAAGCCACTAACCTACACTTATCTCATTAATTATTCCTGTCCAAATGGCAGCGATCGTTATGATCCACAATCAGCTGAGGAAGAAGAGGTCACAGCAAACACAGAGGCTCCATTTACCAATCCAGGACATGCATCCAGACTATTGTTCGACACCAGTGCTGTTCCTCTAACAAACAGGTAACAACATATGACAACCACACCAGCTCTGTGCAAAAAAAAAATGGATAGAGTTGACATGTTTTTCCACTTATAGAAGTAAACCTACAAGCCACAGTAACCTTGCTAATTGTGTAGATGGGGAGAGGGGAATAGTCTTCACATTCCAGTGCACCCACATTGCCTTGATCCTCCTATTCTAAACTGTGGCCAGAACCATCAGTGGTTTACAAGATACTTGATGCACGATCCCACTGCTTCAAAAGTATAGTTTGTGCGAGGGAATTTATAGGGAAAACATAAAAGACATTTGACAGGAATAAAAGACATTTGAGGGACGAGGGCTTTCTGGATGAAAGGATGGCGTCTCCTATTAAAGTCACCTTACACTGCTGAGGGATAAATCACTCCCTCGAACATATTGCAGTCTGTTGTAAAGGCAGATGATTAGTATGACTGAGAATCAAACCACACACTGTTGTAACCCCCCACTGTGTTATTTTAATCCCTTGCATTGTTCAAGCTACAGCATTTTAAATCAATCTCCGATTTAAGAAAGGGAAGAACATACAAAAGGAGCAGTATAGAAACATAGAAACATAGAAATGTCTGGGTTGGAAAGGACCTCTAGAGGCCATCTAGTCCAACCCCCTGCTGAGAGCAGGGACATCCTCAACTAGAGTGGGTTGCTCAGAGTTTTGTCAAGCCCCACCTTGAATGTCTCCAGGGAATATATTCCAAACACACCCTGCCCTTCAAGTTTAGAGCTCCCCAGCCACTTCAGAAAGAGGCAAATCATGAGCCCCAGAGGAAACCTTACAAATGTGCACTTGCAAGTGAAGTTTGCCACGTGTACCCAGCTGGGACAGGAAAACTCCCCAGCACCTCTGCTCAACACCTTGAGCCCTGGGGAGAATGCATTTGGAGAACGGTTGCTGTGCCCCAGTCTGTCCTGCCAACTAACAAGGGAACAGCTGACAGCCTTAGGAGTTTCAAAATATAAAGGAAGGGCCCCCCCCAGGAAGCCATTTCCTTTTCTAAGCTGCATTTGTGCAGAAGGTTTTTTTTCTTCTCCTCCCCTCAGGGGGTATAAAATATGGAAAGAAGGGACTTTCAACATCTGCTCTAGATTTTTATTTTCTTAACTCCGCTGATTTTTTTTCAAGATACTTATCTAGTGTCTGTAACTTAAGCAATCCATATTTTCCTGACAAGCAACTGTCTGTCAATCAGGAATGCTATTAGCCTTTGACAGAAGTATTTGCAGTGCGTAAGACCCAGCATTTACAGATGGAGTTTATGACAGACTCTGCTACACCAAAAACACCCTACAATTTTATTCAACAACACCGAGGGGTGACTGAGCAGAAACTTCAGTGTTTCTTTGCTGTGAGAGTCTCCAACAGCAATCAGGTGGGATATGGATCACATGCTCTTAGGAGCCGCACTGGTTTTCAAACAGCCCCCTTCTGTGCTGTCCTGGCAAACAGGCAAGGGAATTTAGCAACTGTCATTGTACAGCTACAGCATCAATCCAAAAACACCAGCTGGGGTTTGTATTAGCCTGCTAAACTGGTCCCATTTACAAGAGGCACACACAGGAACTTACCTGGGTCAGGGCTAGTGCTGACCTGTAAAGGAATTCCTTGTGGAACAAGGAATATGGTGGCTTTTGAGGGATTGGACAACCCCATGCTAGGTCTGGCTAAGCCTC